>CAUYRT010041164.1:0-45946 GCA_963574885.1 Lepilemur ruficaudatus
TATTAGAATTTTTTTTTTTTATTATTGGGGGAAAACTACACAGCATTTACAGTACAATGTTTACGGTCACAATTTGTAGTGGGCTGATTTCCCAAAATATATTACCACTCAAGTTGACTTATCTTGTTACATTCAAAAACCTACTCTGTCAAAGTAGACCATAGAGTACATACATAGCGCTCCAACTGTATCTACGTACAACCAACATTCCTATTTAAGTGTACAATTAAATGATCTTCAGTGAATTTACCGAGGTGTACAGTTAATCACATGAATCAGCTTTTGAGGAATTCCTTTCCCCTATTGAGACCCCTAATTCCGCTCCCCAACTACTTTTCAAGCATATCCCACCCCTCCACAGTGACCCCCCCATGTCGCTCAGCCTTGGGTCTACCCCCCACCGTGTGTTTTGGGATTTTTTGATAAAGGCCAATCTTACTGTAGTTAGGTGATATCTCATTGTGGATTTGATTTGCATTTCCCCGATGTTTAGAGATGTGGAACATTTTTTAAATATGTTTGCTGGTGATTATTCTGTCTTCTTTTAAAAAGTTTCTGTTCATGTCCTTCATCCATTTATTGATGGGTTGTTTGATTTATTCTTGTTTATTTTTTTGAGTTTTGGATAGATTCTTGTTATCAGCCCTTTATCAGAAGTATAGAGGGCAAATATTTTCTCCGATTCTCTAGGTTGTCTGTTCGCTCTAATGATAGTTTCCTTGGCTATACAAAAGCTTTTTAATTTGATCAGGTCCCATTTATTTATTTTTTTGGTTGCTATGATTGCTTTATGGGTCTTCTTCATAAATTCTTTGCATAGGTCAATGTCTGAAAAAGTCTTCCCTACATTTTCTTCTAGGATTCTTAAGGTTTCATGCCTTAGGTTTAAGTCTGTTATCCATCTGGAATTGATTTTTGTAAGAAGTGAGGGGTGGGTATCCAGTTTCAATTTTCTGCATGTAGCTATCCAGTTTTTCCAGCACCATTTATTGAAAAGGGATTCTTTTCCTCAGTGTATATTTTTTCTCCTTTGTCAAAAATTAGACGACAATATGCGGATGGTTTTGCCTCTTGATTCTCAGTCCTATTCCAAAGTACTATGTCTCTAGTCTTGTGCCAATAACATGATGTTTTAATTACTGTAGCCTTGTAGTACAGCTTGAAGTATGGTATATTGATACCTTATAGTTTGTTCTTTTTGCTTAAGATTGCTTTGGCTATATGAGGTCTTCTCTTGTTCCATACAAAGCATAGAATTATTTTTTCTAAATCTGTAAAGAATGATGCTGGTAATTTGATAGGGATTGCATTAAATCTGTAGATCACTTTAGGTAGTATGGACATTTGATTCTACAAATCCCATGAGCAAGGTTGATTTTTCAATCTGTTTACATATTCTACAATTTCTTTTCTTAGAGTTTCATAGTTCTCCCTGTATATGTCTCTCATCTCTTTCCTTAAATATATACCTAGATGTTTGATTTTCTTTGAGGCTACTGTAAAAGATACTGCAATTTTTATTTGAATTTCAGCTTGACTGTTATTAGCGTATAAGAATGCCTCTGATTTGTATGTATTAATTTTGTATTTTGAGATTAATAGAATTCATATATCAATTCCAGGAGTCTCTTGGTTGAATCCTTGGGGTTTTCTAGATATAATATCATATCATCAGCAAGGGTGAGAGTTTGATCTCTTCTGCCCCCATTTGGACGTCCTTAATTCCCCTTTCTTGTCTAATTGTTCTAGCAATGACTTCTAGCAAAATGTTGAATAGAAGTGAGGATAGTGGGCATCCTTGTCTGGTTCCATATCTAAATGGGAGTGGTTTCAATTTTGCCCCATTCAAAATGATATTGGCTGTGGGTTTATTATATATGGCTTTGATAATTTTAAGGTATGTCCCATCTATGTCTATTTTGCTAAGAGTTTTTATCATAAATGTGTGCTGGACTTTGTTAAAGGCTTTTTCTGCATCAATTGAGAGAATCATATTGTCTTTGTTCTTGCTGTTATTTATGAAGTGAATTGCATTTATAGATTTTCCTATGTTGAACCAGACTTGCATCTCTGATATAAAGCCCACCTGGTCATTGTGAATTATTTTTTTGATGTGCTGTTGGATTCAATTCACTAAAATTTTGTTGAGGATTTTTGTATCAATATTCATGAGGGATTTTGGTCTGTAGTTTTATATTTTTGTTGTGTCCTTTCTTGGTTTTGGTATCAAGGTGATGTTGGCTTCACAGAATGAGTTAGAGAGGATACTATCTTCCTCAATGTTGTGGAATAATTTCTGTGGTATAGGTGTGGGTTCTTTGACTGTTTTGTAGAACTCAGAAGTGTAGCCATCTGGTCCAGGACTTTCCCTTTTTGGAAGGTTTGTAATTCTCCAATTTCTGTGCTTGATATTGGTCTGTTCAGAAATTGTAATTCCTCCTGGGTGAACTTAGGCAGGTTGTATATTTCCAGGAATTTGTCCATTTACTCCACATAATGTAGTATTTGGGCATATAGTTTTTTATAATATTCAAAGATATTTTGTATTTCCATTGTGTCTGTTGGGACCTCTTCTTTTTCATTTCTACTTGTGTTTATTAGAGTCCTTTCCCTTTGAGTACTTGTCAATCTGGCAAAAGGGCTGCCAATTTTGTTTCTCTTTTCTGAAAACCACCTTTTTATTTTGTTGATCTTTTATATAGTTCTTTTGTTCTAAATTTGATTTAGTTCTGCTTAGATCTTAGTTATTTCTTTTCTTCTGCTAAGTTTGGAGTTAATTTTCTCTTCCTTTTCCAATTCCTTGAGACTGTTTGTTAGATTGTTGATATTTGAGCTTTCTGCTTTTTGAATGTGAGCATTTTATGACATTAATTTTCCTCTTAGGAATGCTTTTGCTGAGTCCTACAGATTTTGATAACTTGTGTCCTTGTTATCATTAAGTTACAAGTATGTTTTGATTTCTGTCTGTATTTCCTCCTTTACCCAATAGTTATTCAACAATAAATTGTTTAATTTCCATGATTTTGTGAGGTGGTGTGTATTTCTGTTGTAATTGACCTCTAATTTTATACCACTATGATCTGAGAAGATATGTGATATTATTTATATTTTTTGAATTTTTCGAAGTCTGATTTGTGGCCTAGTATTGATCAATTTTGGACAATGTTCCATGAGCTGATGAGAAGAATGTATATTCAGCTTTATTTGGGTGAAATGCTCTGTAGAGGTCCGTGAGACCCTTTTGTTCTAGATCTCTGTTTAAGTCCATTTATTTCTGTGCTTATTTTCTGTTTAGAAGATCTGTCCAGTTCATTCAGAGGGGTGTTGAAGTCCCTGGCTATTGTGATGTTATTGTTTGTGAAGCTATTTAGATGATACAGGGTTTGCTTTATGTATCTGGGGGCTTCTCTGTTGGGCTCATAAATATTAAGATTTGTTAAGTCTTCTTGTTGGATCTTCCCTTTACCATTATATAGTGGTCATCTTTGCCCTTTCTTACTTTTGCTATTTAAAAGCCTATGTTATCTGAAATAAGTAAAGCTACCCCTGCTTTCTTTTGACTTCCATTTGCCTGGTGGATTATTTTCCATCCCTTGACATTGAGCCTGAAAGCATATTTGTGGGTTAGATGTGTTTCTTGTAGACAGCAGAAACTAGGCTTGTAAATCATTATCCACTCTGCCAGCATATGTCTCTTCAGAGGACAATTCAAGCCATTCACATTAATTGAGAGGATTGATATTTGAGGTAGATTTCCTTTCATATTGTTAGGTAAATTCCTATTGTTTTGTTTTACTCCTTGAGCCATCTTGGAGACCAGGTTCTAGACTTTAGCTCTTCAGTGATTTTACTTTGGAGAGAAGACACTCATTTTTGACAATTTAAATAGCATTATTTACTGATAGTCATCCATGTTAAAGTAATTATCATTATGGCACTCTTGGGTTTTCATTTCTAAATTTCAAGCATTACCAAATTACAAGTTACTTAACCTATATGTTTTGGAGTTACTGAGGAAAGAGTTTGCTTTCTGCAAAATGATTTTAAAAACAAGAAAAAGGGAAGACATGTATCTGATTTTTCACTCTTCAAAGGTCTTGTGAGATAGTAACGAAACCACAGTACTTATTGTTTAATTTTAACAGATTTTTTTAAAAACTACATTAGAAAAGTCAATCCAAATTTACTTAGAATATCAGAGGGGCTAGCTATTTAATGCCTTTGAAGTTCCCTGTGTACTGAAAGAGACTGCCCACCTTTTATAATCTGGCTGCTAAGAATTCTTAAAATGTTGTGATTCTTTTTAGCATGTATTAATTATATATAAATAATAATACCTCATATTTATATAATATTTGATATCTTTAAAAATGCTATTCATGGAAAAGTAATCATTAGCATCCGCATTTTACACACACACACAAAAAATCTAAGGTTCTGAGACAGTTAAGTGATTTGATCAAACTCAGATCTCACACCAGACCTAGATTTCTTTCCATTTCACCACACTGACAATAGTATGGCATATGTCACAAAATTCCCATTTTTCCTATTCACTCTAGAGCCAAATACATTAACTAATGTAACAGAAAGAGCACTGGTAATCAATAGGCTTTTCAGGATAAGCTTTGCTAATATTTAGTTGTGTAACCTTGGGAAACCATTCATTTGAGTTTGCAATTTAAGATATTCTTCAGACTTCAAAGTAAGGAAATATATTCTCTTGTATTCCTTAAAGTTATTGAGAGATATATTTCAGCTGGCCGAGAGATGAATAAAAGTAAAGAACTCAAGAACAGGGAAGTTATAATATAAAAGAACTGGAAATAAGCAATAAAACTAGTAAAACGGATTTTATCAACATAAAGTTTGTCAATATGGTTATAAACAGCAAACAATTTTGATAAGCTTTGAAAAGAGAAAGTATATATCTAAATGCTATTAATTTATTTTAATATTAATGATAAAAATTTGTATCTAAAATCTTAGATTATATCTAAAAGCTGAAGAATGTTGGGAAGCAGAATGTGGAAAGAAATACATGCTAGTGCTTCCATCTGAAATGTTGGCATTGATACATAATTACATTCTGACATCTACAAATAAGAAAAATCAGAACTCTTCATTTTCTATTGCCTTTTTTATATTCTAAATCCTTTGAAAAATGAAAAAATATGCCCAAATACATATCTTACTTTGCCAATCAGCAAAGTAAAGCAAGCTCATCCATATCCGGTAGACACTACCGACATATCAGAAATATGGAAAATGATGGTTGATTTGTAATATTTAGATTGATTTTTAATATTTAAAGTGAATTACTAAAGCATAACATTTGAAAGTGTCACATAATAGATTTTACATTTGGAAGAAGTGATAATTGAAGAGATATGCACTTGATTCTCCAGTTTCACAGCAATTATACTAATATGATTTTTCAGATAATTTCTTATTGGACCCAGGCCAAAAATAATTATGAACCTGTATCTTACATAATGGAAATACCCCTGTACCTCAACCTTTCAGATACTAAAAGACAGATCCTTTTTAACAGGTTCCTTCACTATTCAGTAAATCACAGATTATTTTTGTGGCCATTATACAGGTAAATTAGAGTAATTTATTCTAAAGAGGAGGCCACATGGAGCCATTATTATAACTCTGTGGTTATTTCTGCCAGCAGTTTGATGAGGCCCTGGACAAAAGTATGATGAATAAGAGCATGTGTATATATGGTAATACAAAGAGGAAACAGGTAAATGAGAGAAGTCTATTTAAATGTCAGTACCTGATCAATAATCTTACAGCCCATGTGTATTTAAATTACCAACTCTTGGAAAGGAATATACATAGTTTCCAGTGCTCTGAGATAAATGAAAAGTAAGGATCTCCTTTCTTGTCTTAGAACTATACCCAATTCTATTCAGAATACAAATTATGAGTTCCTTATTGAAAAGATTATACTCTAGGAAAGAAGCAAGGTAGATGTATTAATAAGGCAGTATCACAATTAACATGTCCTAATTTTAAGCAAGTAGTTTTTGCCATATTCCATATTGTAAAATTACACACATCAGTATTCCCATGGCTAAACCTTATTCTTTTCATGTCATTTATGCAATGACTACCACAAGTGATATAAGTATTACCAGAAAAAATACGTAAGGAATGAAAAGTGCTTGATAGTAATTTTGCATCCCTCTTATATTACTTTGGCTAAATGATGTTGGTATTGAACCTATTCCATATTTACAGTGTGTTAGATAAATGCTGCCTCATTTCTTCCCCCAAAACTCCCACTTTAATTTCAGAATGAAAAAAAGATGCCTACCAGATTTGTAAAACAAAGTGAACATCTTGAGCATGCTATTGACCGTGTTCTTGTCATGATATCGGAAAGAAGAAGGGCGCGTAGTCTACACGGCACTAATGAACAACCACCTCATAATATTCTTACAGCTGCACTGGAACTGATTAATATGGTCAAGATGATACTAAGAATTCTGGAAAGGTAATTCTTAATATCTAATCTTTAAAACCCTGAGATAATAGCATATTTTCCTCTGTCTTTTTCTTCAGAATCTTTATGTGTGGACTGGATTTTATTTCCACAGTTTCTTCCAAATATGTTCATAGATATTTTATTGATGCTGTGAATATCTTCCTAGATATACAGCATAGTAATACATTTCCCTTTAAATAAACCAATATTTGATTTGCCTTTTATAGAAAAAATTCGTTTTACAAAAATAATATTTGTTTTACAAAGGATTCCCTTTTATTTTCCTTTATAAAACAAACTCCACTGTTGTATTAAGATTTGAAACAACACTTGTTTTTCTAGTCTTTGAGAAGTGCACAAAATTTACACCAATGTTCTAAATTACCACATCTGTACTCTTTACAACAAAATAGTTTTATTTTCTTTGTATATTAATTAAATTAGAGGTTTTTAGTTAACAAGAATTAGTCTTGTTTTTAAAACTCTGTGTTACTAAGAGAAGGCTGTGGAAATCAAAGACAAATGACTTCCAATCTTGCTTTGATAATAACTTTTAAGTAATATATTAATATTTCTATTTCCTAATTGTTTTGATCAAAGACTATGGTCAACTTCTAATTCTACATGCAAATGAGGCATTATATGAATACTTATTCCTAGGCCTTTTGCTTCTACTAAGTATTACATCCCAAAGATAAGAGATGTTAGACAGTGAAAGAAGGAAGCATGCTTTTATGCTCAATGAGAAAAGTCATTGTGAGGGGGGAAGCCATGATACTTTACTCTGTACTGCCTTGTTACCTGCTCTCTTAATCATCCAATGTCATCTCTTTTTTATTATAACTAATACTTGATTGGAAAATTCATTTGTTCACATAAAAAAGGATGGAGTGACTGGCCCACTTGTTCAAAGAAATTTCAAATTGAATATTAAAGGAAATTTAGTAAATCCCTAATTTCCTCTACTCCCTTTTCCTCTGAGCCCCTTACTAATATCTATCTGATAACAAACTGAAACAAGGAAATTTTAGAAACCACAATGAGAAAGCAAACAATTTAGATCCTTGGAATAAGCTCAACTTAAGGAGAAGAATAAGGAAAGAGATATCAGAGGCATACAACAAAGACAGCCACAAAATTTAGTGACAACTGAAATAAATATCTGCTTCACTGATAGTTGATAATTTATAGTATTAGATTTTTCTCATTTTAACAAATTAATATCATTACAAAATTCACAACATGGTATCAGTATTAAAAAGTACCCTTTGGTGGCACAATTTCACTAAATTCCTTAATTTGAGGGCTTCTTTGCTCTCATCAGTGGAACCAAGTAAAATTAATGGGGACTCATATTTATCCTGTTGTATTTTATAGTAAGTAGTCCTTAAGACACTCCATCAGATTTTTCTTTCAGAAATGAGACAATGTATACAAAATTATCTCATGTAGCAACTTTCAAATATGGCAAATTTATGAATTCTCTTAGCATCTTTTCTGTTTGAAGATTTTAAACTTTAATTTAAAATACTATAGATTCTCATAATCTTTGCTTAACAACTAATGCCACTAAATAAGAGATATTCACATTGAATAACCGTTTCACTAAGTTGAAAACTCATTGGTCACTGTAAATATAATCTTTAAATATCAAAATGTTATGAATCAAACACATCAAAAATCACAATAGCATGTCTTGTACTGGGCATGGTTTTTATAAACTTTTCAATTCCTTAGCTTTAACCACTTCTGATTTTACAAAGACCTCCTAGGAAACTTTGTATGTTTTGAGATTTGTATCAGGGACTCATCAGATTTGTTTCTGAGAAGATATCAACATGAATTTTAAGAATGGTTAGAGCTCAGCCAAATTGAATTTCCTATACAACAATAAAATTTTCCCTTAAAAAATCTGGGTTGAGTATCAATTAGAGGAATTTCCCCTTCTTTTCTCTCTGAAATTGAATCATTATGCTTTGGGGGAAAGTTATTGCTGTGATTTATCCTTAAATTGGCCTCATCTCTATGTTCTAAAACAAAACATGGGAAAGATGCTGTTAAATGTAGATTTTCCATTGTTAGTTTTAATATTGAATTTTTATCGAATTGTCATTCAAGCTATCATTTGACCTGGTTGAATTAAATTTCTGATTTCAGGCCTAAAAATTATTTTAGCTTTATTAAAAAGGAGGATATAAATCTGATGAACCATCTTGGTAATAGAGATAATTATTTTTGAGAATTGAAATTGATTCAGGAGTTTAATTCAAGATGTCATCATCAATAAAAGGGAGAAACTTGTTATCTGTTCTCTTCTTAGGAGGAGTTTCCTGTTCCCTTTTTGTATATTACTAAGATATATAGCCTTTATAATGAGTTACTTGAACTTTCTCAACTGAACTACAGTGTACAAAAGATTGACTTTACAAGTACTATAAGCTTGTATATACACAATAGAGCTTTATATATGTGCTGCTTTATTAGTAACAGAGGTACATTTTAAGGTTTACTCTAGAGGTTATGGGCTTTTAGAGGATCTTAATCATGGTATTAGATGGAAATCTTAGAGTTGGTTGACAAGGATTTTCCTCAATGTTATATTTCCATTAGTCATTACAATTTAAAATGGCTTACTGATTTGAGGTAAAGAGAATTTATGACAAAATTCAGTGCAGGTGATATAGTAACTTATATATAGTAACTTAAGATCACATAACTAAGTATAACTAACACCACTCTTAAAAAGTGGGTCAATGTTTCCTTGCCTATTTGCTCATGAGTTTTTGGTCTAGACATAGATGAGAAGGAAAAAGCTTCCCAAAGAATTTTCCTCACATTTTTCTTACCCTGGACAGAGTTACAGGAGATTTCCTGTGGATTCTGGCAGCCACTTTTACCACATAAGTTTATAAGCTTAATTATGACAAGTAATTTGAATCATTGCCCATGTTATGTTCTTTAAAAATAGACCTCCAGAAGGTGGCACTTTCATGCAAACACAAGGTGTTGTAATCTGGGAATTTTGGAGGAAGGGGCTTACAAATGACTTTTTCTTGCTAATTCCTAAAAATAAATTTTTATTTCCCTTGTGAGAATAACAGAACTGTGATGCTTCTAATTTATTTTACAAATGATGTTCTAAAAATGGTTTCCCATTTTTTAAAAAATATCCTTAATAGCACAGATGAAGTGGGTGATCATTTTCCCACAAAGCAGTATAGGGTTTATCACCTCATTCAAATATCTACTTGTGATTATAGGTTCCCCAAACCACAGAAGACTAAACATCATGCTAGATAAAATTAATAAAGCCCAAACTTTTAAATTAGTTATAGTGTCCTAAATAAAATACATTTTTTATTTGTGACAAACAAAATGAATTACCAGACAACTGCCAATCTTTATTTTTCAAGAAATAATCCACTTATCAATTATATAGTTAATTAATATTTGACCCCTTTCTTGCCTCCTTTTATTCTTCTTCATATAATTATTTCTACATTAAGGAAGTTAAGAAAAAATAAAAAGCGATCTACTAGGCCATCCACCATTTTATATTAATTTGAAAACAGGAGTAACTACTGCAAATTGTTTTCCCACCACCTGCTAATTTATTGAGACTATAGAAATCTTACATTTATCATCTTTCACGTAAGACTGATCTTACTTTTTGATATAATATTGTAATGTTTCAAAGTTAGCTGCTATTGGTACCTTTGTTCCAAGGCTATCTATATTATAGATTATAATTTTCAATTTCCTGAGGTATAAAGATATGGTAATTCAGTGAAACTCAAATTGATGGAATCTCTTGTCATCCTTCTTTGGCAGGCCTCCATTTGATTGCATGCCAGAATTTTCCAGTCTGAAAAACCACCTTATTAAACATATCACATTACTGAAACATTTCTCTGAACAGGTAAGACATTGTTTTGTTGTGCTGTTCTTCATACATCCTTATATGCATTTATTTATTATCAAGTCATGTAAGTTTATCATCAGTAATGCCTATACAAGCATTCTCTTTTTTACCATTTCCAGTGCAAACACTGAAATTCAGAAACCATATAAAATAAGTATATAGGCAACAGATGTAGTTGTCAACTGAAATCTCTTTTCTGTTGAATCAGAATTTGCCATTATTGCTGGATTGTTTTAAAATAACTATTGATCTGATTACAAACCTTCAAAATGGTCACTGTTATCTATTGAACATTGTCTAAACTTTATTAATTGGTTTTCAAGGCCCTCCTTAGCCCAAAATAATTTATTATTATCCTTTGATTGTATGTGACCCCTATACTACCATTGAGCTGTTTTATTCATTCATCCTTAAATGTTTTGTGTATATTTCATCCTTTCCCAGTTCTTTTAGATGATTCATTAGATTGTTGATTTGTGATCTTTATGTCTTCTGGATGTAGGCATTTATGGATATAAATTTTCTTCTCAGGAATGCTTTAGCTGTGTCCCACACATTTTGGTAACTTATGTCTCCCTCTCATTTAGTTCAAAGAATCATTTGATTTCCATCTGAATATACTCCTTAACCCAATAACTGTTCGACAGAAGTTTGTTTAGTTTCCATGACTTTGTGTAGAGATGAGAGTTTCTGTTGGAGTTGATTTCAATTTTATTCCACTGTGTTCTGAGAAGATGCATGGTATAATTTCATTTTTTTTAATTTGTTGAGACATGTTTTGTGGCCTAGAATATGGTCAATCTTAGAGAATGTCCCATGAGCGGATGCAAAAAACATACATACAGTGGGTTTGGGGTAGAATGTTTTGTAAATGTCAGTCAGGTCCATTTTTTCTAGAGTTCTGTTAAAGTCCATTTTTCTTAGTAAATTTTCTGTTTGGAGGATCTGTCCTGTTCTGTTAGAGGAGTGTTGAAATTCCTGGCTAAAATGGTGTTGCTGTTTATCATTCTGTTTAGGTCAAGTAGAATTTGCTATATGAATCTGGGTGCACATGAGTTAGGTGCATAAATATTTAGAATTATTATGTCTTGTTGAATTGTACCCTTCACCATTATATAGTGACCATATTTGTCTTTCATTACTTTTGTTGATTTGAACACTAAGTTATCTAAAATCAGAACTGCTATGCCAGCTTTATTTTTTTTTCACTTGAATGGAATATTGTTTTCCATACTTCCACTTTGAGTCTGAATGTACTCTTGTGGGTTAGATTTTGGCTTGTGTATATTTATACATTTGGCCAGGCTATGTGACTTCAGTGGGCAGTTCAAGGCATTCACAGTTATTGAAAGAATTGATAAGTGGGGCAGATTTCTGTTCATCCTGTTGAGTTGAACTTTGTTGTTTTATCTTCTCTCTTGAGCCATTGTGTACCTGGTCTTTGACCTTTAGCTTTTGAATGATTTTACACTGGTGAGTGTCTATTGTACTGATCCATATGTAATGCTGTTCTCAGTACTTCCTAGAGGACGGATCTTGTCTTGATGAATTCCCTCCCTCTTTGCTTATCTGAGAAGGTCTTTATTTATCCTTGCATGAGAAACATAGTTTTGAAGGATACAGAATTCTAAGCTGGGCATTTTTCTGTTTTAGAATGGTGCCCTGTCTCTTCTGCATTGTAAGGTTTAAGCTGAAAAGTCTGCAGTTAGTCTGATGGATTTTCATTTGTAGGTTACCTGCTGCTTTTGCCTTTGGCTCATAGGAGGACCTCTTTTGTGCTGATTTTGGCTAGTCTGATGACTATGTGTCATGGCATCTTCCTGTTTGCAATAAATCTTCCAAGAGTTCCTTGAGCTTCTTATTCCATGATGTCTAGATTTCTAGCTAGGCCATGGAAATTTTACTTCATTATATCCTCTGATAGTTTATCCAACCCTTGTATATTTTATTCTTAACCCTCAGGGATGCCTATGATTATAATGTTCAGCCTCTTCACATAATCCACATTTCTTTTAGGCTTTTATCTAACTTGTTTAATTCAAAAGTGTTTTCAATCCCTGAGGTTTTTCTGTTTGATCTTCCCTATTCTTCGGCTTTCTACTGTGTTTTGTAATTCCTTGAATACATTATTCATTTCCACAAGTTCTGATGGGTTTTTCTTTAATAGTTCAACTTACTTAGTGAAGTTTTCTTCCAAGTTCTGGGTTTTTTTGTGTGTGGTTCCTTTGTGTTTGGTATCCATTTTCTGTTGCATATCATTGAGTTTTCAAATCCATGTTCAAAATTCTTCTTCTGTCATTTCAGTGTTCTGAATTTGGTTGGTATCCATTGTTAGAGATCTGGTGCTCCCCTTTTGGGATGCCTTTTCGGTTTGATTCTTCATACTTCCAGAGTTCCTTTGCTGATTCCTTCCCATCCGGAGCAGCTGTTGCTTCTTACCTTTGGATATTCATTTAAATAATGACACACCCAGTTTTGTTTTTGAGCCAGTAGGTGTACTTTTGGGTGAGAATCAACCACCCTGTATGATGAATCAGTAAATGCATCCAAGGAAGTGCAAATTGACCTCCCTTGTCAATAGGTGGCACTTGCTGGGAGGAGCAAGCTGAAATGTTGTTTTGGGGTCCTGTAACCTGCTCTCGTTCCTGTGGAGAGACACTCTAGTGCCTCAGGTATTAGGTGGGGCCCTGAGACTTCCAGGTGTGTCCTTATTCTCCACCTAAGCAGTGGTGGATGGGGGAGTGTGGCTGGGCATGGCTGGGTTGGGTGAGCCTGCCCTCAAGCTCCACAAATGCTTTTAGCAGAGTCAAAGATTTGTTCTCTGCCTCTGGGCAAAGTTGCCAGGGAGGGTCTGAAGAGGACTCACTCAATTAGAAAGTCTGGTTGTGGAGATAGGGCTGTCTGAGACCTGTAGTTTGGCAGTCTGGAGCAGACTTTGCTCCTTTCCACCCTCCCCTATTCTGTAGTTTCTCTTTGGCCTCTGCCAGCAGGCAGGACCTCAAGCCACCTGAGCTCCCTTTGACTGTGATGAAGTTAGGGATTTTTCTTTCCCAGAATCAAGGCCTCAACTGGTAGTATGCCTCTCCTGAGGGAGGAGGGGTGCTCCATAAGCCTACCACAGCTACTACTCATTCTGATCTGCCCCTGAAGGCACACACACCTCAGTGGAGTAATTCACAAATATCCTTTCTGTGCCCCTGGGCAATGCAATTGAGGCCCAGACTTATGGGATCTGGCCTTCATGCCTGTCCCCTGGGCCCTAGAGATCAATCCCTGACCATTCCAGGGAAAAGTATGCTGGTCACAAGTTACTCATATGGTGCCCAAGCTGAATCAATATTCTCCACCTTGGGGTTTGCCCTACTATGCTGGAGTCACCAGGCAAGCAGCACCAGGTAATGTTGGCAGGTAGGGCACCCATAGTCTAAGTATCCCCCATCCACTGCAGGGCCCCAGAGGGAATGGTCCCGTTCCCTGTGGTTGCCTCCAGGTGATGGTTACACCATCTGTCTTGGCAGCCATGGGTAGGGGAGGGAAAGGGGAGAATGGAGCAATATGACACTTCATGACTGGCTCACATCTGTGGGGCAGGAGGTGCCCTCAGGTAGCTGGGAGCCTGGTGCCTGTCTGCAAGAGGCTCTCAACTCACTGGCTGCAGCAGTCTCTGGGCTGGTGTTGGCAGGTCTCTCCAGCAGCTTGGGAGCCCACCAACAGTCTGAGATGCAAATGAGGGGAATTTTAACCACTCTACCTACTTTTGTCTCTGGTCTCCCCGCATCTCAAAGTTTAGTCCCTGTCAACGCCTTTCACCTTCCAGTTCTGCTCTGCAACCTCTTCCCATGAAGTTTCCTGTAGATTCAGGCACCCTTCTTTCCAACCCTCACCCAATCTACGTTTGTCTGCCTGTTTGCTTTTTCACGTTCGTCTAAAATCTTTCCTTCTTTCAGAGATGCTCTTGCTGGAGATGTTTCTCATTCGCCATCTTCCCTTTTTTCTCAGTGAAATTATTTTTAATTAAAAATAGAATAGAGAAAGAAAAATAGTAAAATTAAAATGCTTAACCTAAAATGAGGCAACAAAGGAGAGGATGATGAATATATAATATGTGGCACAAATAGAAATGAAATAGTAATAGGGTAGGTAAAATCCCTAATATACTAGTAGCTATGTCAAATATAAATACACACTAAGAACTTAAATTAGAAGACAAAATAGATTTTTTAATAAAAAAGTAATGTTGCATGACTTACAAGACACATAGCTTAATATATTTAATATCATGTAAAACTAAAAGTAGGTGGTGTTCAACAACCTAGATGACTTTTACAGATAGTATGGTGAGCGAAAGAAGCCAGAGGGAAAAAAATATTTACTTCATATTTTCGTATATATGAAGTTCAATATAGAAAAAAATAATTAAGAGATAATTAAGAATGGTTATGATAATTAAGAATTGGTTACCACTTGGAGTATAGACTGGGAAGGAGCATGCAGGAAACTTTTTGGGGTGCTGGAAAGGTTCTATATTCTTACTTCTGTTGTGATCATGCAGTTACATACATATGTAAGAACATCATAAAGCTGTATAGTTATAATTAGTGAACTTGTATGTTCTTAATTATGAAATAAATGAAGTATTTAAAAATAAGCTATGGTGAGCAAGAAAATCATTAAAACGTTTATCTTTATAAGTTTTGGCAGTTGAAGAAGATGGAACTAAAATATTGGACAATGATAGCACAAGAGACAAAAGAAAAGAGACTGAAGTATAAGGATTTTAAGGTCATTGTACTGATCAGAGAAAGATATATGTGTTGACTAACCAGAATAAGTCTGCTATTCATGTTAAAACTCTTAGATTAAAAGTGTATAAATAGAATGTGGAATATCCTTCCAACAAAATAGGAAACAAATGGAATGAAAAAAATTTAATATTAGTAGAATGTAGGAAAGAGGAGGAAAGGTGGCCAAGAATGAAACTTGGTACATAGAAGACATAAGCTAAGATGATAGAATAAGTTCAAATGTATCAGAATTACAATAAATGTAAATGGATAAAAGAATGACCTTCTGTAACTTAGAAATGAATAGATTATTTTAAACACATTTGTATTCATAGTTAATATTTATTCTGTACCCTTAAATAATGAAGAGATTTCATATTAACAATTAGACACTAACTTCTTTTTCTTTTTCTTATAGCCTGATCTCAGCCATGAAATGGAATCCGATATGATAGATGTGGTAAGTGGCCTTCTTAGATTTTGTTTTGTAAAATAAAATATTTCAAAGACATTACATTATTCTTGATACTAGAGTACTAAATAATTATATCTCCTTTATTACTCCATATAAAAAATTAAGAGGCATACATATATAGTGAATGTTTAAAACAAATTTTGGTTTATTCTGTCACATACATTTAAATTAGACAAACCAAGGAAAATATTAAATGTTTCTTATAGAAGAAAATATTCTATAATGTGAGAGAAAATTAAACCATGAACTCAGTGAAGAAAGTATACTATAATGAAAAAATGTGAGCAGTATCTTTTCAGCATAATCTGAAACAAAAACAAAAACTAGTTTTTTATTTACATTTATGATTTGGAACACTCTTCCCATATGAAATAATTTTCTTGTTTGAAGGGTTTTTTTGGCACAAACTTTAACTGTTCTTTGGGGTTTTGAATTGTCTGAGAGAACAGGCCTTAATACACTTTATAAAAATTCTTTGAAAATTCATTGAAGGGAGAAGAGAGGATGGGTAAATTCACACCTAATGGATGTGGCATGCACTTTCTGGGGCATAAGTACATTTGTAGCTCTAATTCTGGTGGTGTAAAGGCAATATATGTAACCAAAGTGTTTGTACCCCCATAATATTCTGAAATAAAAAGAATTCATTGAAATTACTTATGTCAATTATTGGCATGGAGAAATTTACTTTCATGAAAATGCCACTGTTGGGAAAGTATTTTTCTTCAATAAGTCCCACCAATAGAAACCTTGAGTCTATACCTATTGCCTTGAGTACCTATGTTTATTCTTTGTTTAGAAAGGAAAATTCTGATACTACTCTCTAGACTTACAGATTGCCTGAGATATTTTAGATGTGGCTGAAATATTAGAAAATTAATTTATTGTTATAAATGAATTTATGATAATATTTTTATTAATTTGTTATATTTATTCCTTTCTGGATCAAGCTAGTATTCATTTGAAGGAAGCTTAAGAGGCTCAAACATTCCCATCATCATTGTAAATGACTTAAGAGAATTTTTTCATTTTTTTATTTTTTGTTGTTTGGTTTTATTTTTTTATTTTATTTTATTTTTTAATCCATTACTTGGCAATTGTTCATGCCAAAAGAAGGCACCTGATACCAATTTTGCTTTTAACATAATATCATATGGAAGAGATGACATTTCTTCCTTAAAAATTTACTCCCTTTTCCAGTTTGCTGATATTTGAAAGTAATTTCTTTGGCTTTAAGACTTGTTCCTTTTCAAAATGAAAATTTCCTATGAAATGGACATTAAGTAACTCATGTTTTCCTTTTAAGTACAAGATAATTTTTTGGGTCATTTCTGAAAGACAGACTTTTTAAAAGACAAGTTGAAATAAAGCACAAGGACATTGAGTTCTTAAAGGGGGAGACTGTAGAAGAAAAGGAAAGAGGTGGAAAATAGGCTACTTGACAGTTGTTACCAGGGACAAGCAACTTAGCTCTTGAAGCATTTGTTTTAGTTAAGTATAAGATGAATTTGACTTTAATAAGAACCTGGGAGCCACCAAAGATGTAGTTGAAAATGGGGGTGACTCCACATTATGTATTTGTCATAAATCATCTTTGCATCTTTTTTTATTATCAACTCAGAGGATGTCTTGTGTTTGAGATTATCCTATCTTAAAAATCATTTTTAAAAAACCACTTCTTTTTTATTTATTTTTTCTTAATTTTTTTTATTTCCACATATTACAAGGATACAAATGTTTAGGTTACATACATTGCCTTTGCCCCACCCAAGTCAGAGCTTCAAGCATGTCCATCCCCCACATGGTGTGCACCACACCCATTGGTTGTGAATATACCTCTCCCTTCCCCCCACAATCTGCCTGACACCAGATGAATGTTGCTACTATATGTGCACTTAAGTGTTGATCAGTTAATACCAATTTGATGGTGAGTACATTTGGTGCTTGTGTTTTCATTCTTGGAGATACTTCACTTAGGAGAACAGGCCCCAGCACCCAGGATAAGACAAGAGGTGCTTTTATAGACTGGAAATCTGTAGTGACTACATGTTATATAATGGAACAAATTTTGAGATTTCTAGGAGATGTTAATTCTTAAATATGTAGAAGTAGATTTTTAAATGTGTTTCCTTAATGGTGTTTATTTAATAAGCATACATTATCTATCCTTTATTTTCCACCCTGTTTTATACAAGCACGCCTTGCCTTCCCTTCCCATTTTATTTTTCTTTATCCTTCATATTTTCCCTTCCTAACCATTTCTATTTTTTCTTGGTGTTTTTGTCTCTCACTGCTCTATATGGGACCTGAAAGTAAAGTATTGATGTGAAATACAGAAAATTTTCATTGACCTGGAGAATGTATATGCTGTTAAAACATGTCAGTCTTTAGAAACTAATAAAAACACCTAAATTCTAAAGGGACTTGTATGTGTCTCTGGCAACACTATTCAGGCTTTACTATTACAGTTATGTCTTCTCTCCATGACATGCTTCTTCAGAAATTTTATTTATATTATGTGATTGATAGACATGCAGGAGAAAGGAAAAATTCTGCTTGTTTTTAGAACATAGGATAATGTTCTAACTTGCTAAGTGCCTATTATCTAATACTAATATTTGGTTCTCCTTAGAAAAATACAAATATTATATATTGGCTTAGATGTCAGCTCAGGGATCCAATTTTTGGTATACCTCAACTTAAATGAATAATATCCTGGAATCAAAAATTCTTAGACTTCGAAAGCACTTTGGTTTTAGTCCAGCCATACATTCTAATATTTTAATCACCTCTCGTATATTAAAGAGTGCCTAATATGTGCCAAATGTAGTGTTTGGTTCTTAACATTCATTTAATTTCATTTTATTCTCACAACCCCTACAATGTTGAAGTACATTTTACAGATGAGGAAACTGAGGCTTATAGAGTTTAAGTCACTTGCTCAAGGTCAGACAACTAATAAGTTGTACATAGCAATTTGGATTCAGCTTATTGTAACACCATATCCCATGTTCTTTTTTTTTATATCACACCTTTGCACAGCCTATGTTCACATATCTGAAGTTCAAAGAATCCTATCTACATGGGAAGGTGATCATCTGCTTAGATAGCTAATATTGGAAAATCCTCTCTTATACTGTTATAAAATCTATTATTCCACAATGTTCACCCACTGTTCTTATTTTAGCTCCCAAGGGTTGACAGAACTAATGTAATAATTCTTCCAAATGACCCTTCTTCAGATATTTCAATACAGAAATATTCTCTTCCTCAAATAAACACCTTCAAGTCTCCTTACCATTATAGTTGCTCTGGTACAAATATGGTACAAGGTATCTATGCTCCTTTTTAATGAGTTGTTCAGAACATATTGATGCTCAGAGCTTTGATGGCCAGCATATTCTTTCACTTCTCTTATTCTAAATGCTATATTCTTCTTAATGTGGTATGAGATAGAATTAATTTGTTGTTTTGTTTTAGAAATCTCTTATCACACTGCTGATTCAAGATTGTAAACCTCGCCCAAATAATAAAGAATAATCACAAATCCTTACATAGCATTTACTATGTTCAGACATTTATATGTTAACTCAGTTAATTTGAATAAAATTCATTTGTAGTTTTTCCACAGCCACTGTCATTTTCCCCCTTCTTGTACTTTAGTATGTTACATAAAAATTATACAGCTGGCCCTGTTAAATTTCACCATTACCACTTATTCAGCCCTTTAACAAGTCTAATTTATTCATTAAACAAATTTTTACTGAACACACATTATGTGCCAGGTATTGTTCAACATGCTGGGGAGAAAATAGACACAAATCTTTGCCCTTGTTAAGTTTGAATCTACAAATAAATAAGTAAAAATTACAGTATGTCAGATAGTAATAAGTGCTACAGAGAAAACTAAAATGAAAAATTATCATCAAATGCTGGCATGCAGGTTTAAATGTTAGAGAAGACCTCAATGAAAGGGTAAATTGAGCAAAGACCTGAAGAAGGTGAGTGATGATCAGGCCATAAACCATGTTGTAATCTGGGAGAAGTGTGTTCTAAGTGGAGGATATAAAAGTCAAAGAGTATAAGTGAGGTGCATGCCTGATATGTTTCAAGAATAACAAGAAGGGCAATGCAGCCGAAGCATGATATAGGTGGGGAGAAGGGGCAGAATAATGGAAGTTGAGGTCTAAGAGAAAATAGTGGAGGGGGAGGCAGATTGTATAGATAATGGGCCACTATAAAGACTTAAGTTTCTCTCCTTCAACATTTGACTTACACATTTTGAACATACAAAAAAGTTGGAAAAATTACAGTAAATATCCATGTAAATACTACCTGGATTCTACGGATAATATTTTACTGTGTTTGCTTTATAACACATCCATCCATCTACCCATTCCTCTATCCATCCACCAATTCATCTAATTTTTATGATACACTTCAAAGTAAGTTGCAGAAATCAATACACATCGCCACAAACACGTCAGTGAGCATATCATTAAAGGAACTTCAATACTGGTTTCACTTTGATATATTAGATAAAATTGACAAAAATGAAATGCACAAATCTTAAGTGTATCATTCTGTGTTTTGACAAATAGACACACCTGTTTAAGCCAAACCTCTATGAAGATATAAGACATGACTCTCACTTCAGAAAGTTACCCCTTGCTCATGCTGAATCACCCCTGATGTTTCCTCCCCCAACTTCTCACCCCTCACCAGGAGGCAACCACAGTTCCAACTTTTTTCCATCTCACATTAGTTTTGCCAGTTTTGAAAATGGAATTATACATTATGTACTGTTTTGCATAAGGCCTTTTGTACTCAGCATGTTTTTATATCAATTTTGACATCAGTTTTTTTTAATTATTTTGAAATATTATGAGAGTATACATATTTTTGGTTACATTGATTGCTTTTGTTATGTTTCAGTCAGGGTTATGAGTGTGTCCATCACCTAAATAGTGTTCACTGTATCCATTAGGTAGGTTTTTGCCCATCCTTTCCTTCCCCCTTTCCCTTGCTTGATTTCCACTGTGTTTTATTTCCCTCTGTGCACATGCATGCTCATTGGTTAGTTCCAATTTAATAGTGAG
Organism: Lepilemur ruficaudatus; assembly: GCA_963574885.1. Classification (NCBI taxonomy): domain Eukaryota; kingdom Metazoa; phylum Chordata; class Mammalia; order Primates; family Lepilemuridae; genus Lepilemur; species Lepilemur ruficaudatus. The sequence goes on from CAUYRT010041164.1 coordinate 20,783, forward strand.
TACATGGCATGTTTGTTTTTCCATTCTTGAGATATTTCACTTAGGATAATGGTCTCCAGTTCCATCCAAATTGTTGCAAAAGGCCTTAATTCATTCTTCTTCATGGCTGAGTAGTGTTATATATATGACACATTCTGTAAATCTACTCATAAATTGATGGGCATATGGGTTGATTCCACATCATTGCAATTGTGAATTGTGCAACAATAAACATTCGAGTACAGGTGTCTTTTTGATAAAATGACTTCTTTTCCTTTGGATAAATACCCAGTAATGGGATTGAAACAGGATCCATATCCCTCACCACTCACAAAAATTAGTTCAAGATGGATAAAAGACTTAAAAGTAAGGCATGAAACCATAATAATTCTATAAAAAATGTTGGAAAAACTTTTCTAGATATTGGCCTACACAGAGAATTTATGAGGAAAACCCCAATAGTAATCACAACAACAACAACAATTTAAAAAATGGGCCTTGATTAAGTTAAACAGCACCTGCACAGCTAATAAAATAATCAACAGAACAAATAGACAACCTACAGAATAGGAGAAAATATTCATAAGCTATATATCTGATAAAGGGCTAATAACCAGAATCTACAAAGAACTCAAGCAAATAAGCAAGATAAAAGTAAAGAACCCCATTAAAAATTGGGCAAAAGATATGAACAGAAGCTTTTCAAAAGAAAATAGACTAATTTCCAATAAACATATGGAAAATGTTCAACATCACTAATCATCAGGCAAATGCAAATCAAAACCACAATGAGATATTACATAACCCAAGCGAGAATGGCTTTTATCAAAAAGTCTCAAAATTATAGATGCTGGCATGGATGTGGAGAGAAAAGAACACTTATACACTGTTGATGGGACTACAAACTAGTGCAAAGTCTGTGGAAAACAGTATGGAGATTCCTCAAAGAATTAAAAGTAGACCTACCATTCAATCCAGCAATCCTACTATTGAGTATTTACCCAAAGGGAAAAAAAAACACATTTTATAAAAAAGACACTTGAACTCAAATGTTTATAGCAGCACAATTCACCGTTGAAAAGATGTGGAAACACTCCAAGTGCCCATGAATATATGAGTGGATTAATAAAATGTGGTATGTGCACACCATGGAGTACTACTCAGCCATTAAAATAGAGTTATCGTATTTCTACTGAATTTACTGCTTTTCCCTAGTGTGTGAAAAAGGTCACAGGAAAAGCAAATGAAAAACACCTTAGGTTTCATTTCTATTAATAGTGACCTCAGCTTAACTCTGCTCGTCTGCCCTTTTGCTAAATGTGTGTGTATACATAATAAAAGTTTTTTCTGTTTAAGAGAATGCAGAGCTATTTGTAGACATCTAGTTCACATAATAGCAAGTGTATGCATGTGTGTGTGTATGTGTAATGGAGATGGCATACATGATAAATATACATGATAGGTGACTATCATTGAAGTGTGTGCCAAATTAGTCCTCACACCAACTGAACCTCAGTAGGCCTAGTGTAATTCCTTGCTTGGGCATGGGAGAGGGATCTATTATGATTAAGGGAGGGATTTAGTTTGAACATGTTTCTTGTGTTTAGTTTTATCTGTGTGTGACTGTTATGTATCCCCAGATGATTAATGTAAATGTTCATCACAGTAATTATCTTGTGTCTTCTAAGAATATTGTAGCGTAGGATTCTATCATCTTTCTTACATATTGTGCTAATATATTTCTGGCCCTTTCCTCAGAATCTTAATGAGGTAGTCCATTGTCTTAGCTCTGTTAACTGAATGTAATGAGGATGAACTGATGAGCATTACCACATACTGGGTACTGACTTTATGGACAGTGATAGACCTTGTATCAGTAATGACGAGAAATGCATACTATCTACAATTAAGCCATTTATCACCGATAGTTAATCTGTGCATCATTTTAGGCTTTACAATTAGTAACTTTTGTTGCACTATATTCCCTAATATAAAATAAGATCTTAATAGGCAAGCATTCTTTGACTAGCTCAAGACTGGCCCCATGTCATCAGATCTTTTCAGATTTGTTGGAGTTTATCTGTATTTGTGTGTATACACATATACACACAAACACACACTTGAGAAGGACTTGTCCTTGTAGCATTAAATCCAGAAGTTAGTACATGACTGACAGTTGTGGAAAGTTTTTTTTTTTTATTGTCGTAGCGCTATTCAAAAGCAACATCAGTTTAAGTAATAGAAAACAAAATTATAATTTATGTAAAAGTGTTTTTTTGTAGTTCTGCATACATTTGTCTGTTTTCAAAGCTAATCTATATACTACTTCTCCTACCTTGTGTGAGTCTTTTATAGGTTCTTCTGAGGAAATTATGAACTATTCCACATTTTTGCACCCCTCCATTGCTATGGAATTTTTACCTATGTCTTGTCACTCTGGATACTCCATGAAGAAGCTAACTCATACGTATATGAAAGTTAACATTTCAGTCCTCAGTACTCAATGCTTGAGTCTGGAAAACTTACAAAATGTGCATACTCAAACCTGAGTACCTAAGACTTAAGGGTTAACTTTCATGTTTTTAAAAAATATATTATTCCTGAATAATCAACGATCAAAAAGCAGGAATAAGTGTATTATAAGATAGTGGCAAAGACACTCTTTTTTTTTTTAAAGACAACCCAATTTTTATTAATAAAAGGGCAAAGGATTTGAATAGACATTTCTCCAAAGAACATAACACAAATGGTCAGTAGTACATGAAAAGATGCTCACCATCATTAGTCATAGGGGAAATGTAAACCAAAACCACAATGAGACACAACTTTACACCCACTAGGACAGCTATAATCAAAAAGACAGACAATAACAAGTGTTAGCAAGGATGTGGAGTAGAACCCTCATACACCACTGGGAGGAATGTAAAATGGTGCACTTGTAAAAACAGTTTGACAGTTCCTCAGATGTTAAAACATGGAGTTACCATATAAGTCAGAAATTTCACTTCTAGGTATATCCAAGAGAATTTAAAACGTGTTCACCTAACCGTCTGTACACAAAGGTTCATAGCAGCACCATTCATATAGCCAAAAAGGGGAAACAACACAAATGTTCATCAACTGATGAGTGAATAAATAAAGGGCAGTGCAGCTATACAATGGAATATCATTTAGCAATAAAATGGAGTGAAGTAATGATACATGCTACAACATGGATGAACCTTGAAAACATTATGTTGAGTGAAAGAAGCTAGTAACAAGAGACCACCTATTATATGATTCCATTTAAATGAAGTGTCTGGAATAGGCATCTCTGTAGAGACAGAATGCAGATTAGTGGTTGCCTAGGGCTGGAAGTGGGGAGTGACTGGTAATGGGTACATGGCTTCTGTTTCAGGTAATGAAACTGTTCAAGAATTAGATAGTGGTGAATATACTAAAACTCACTGAATTGCACACTTTAAAAGGATGAATTTTATAGTATGTGAATGATATCACAGTAAAGAGCTAAGGAAATCTAGATAAAGTATGCACTTGAGTTAATAATCATGAATCAATATTGGTTTGTTAATTATAACAAATGTACCATACTAATGTAAGGTGTTAATAGGGGAACCTGGGCTTGGGAATTATGGGAACTCTGTACTATCTTCTCACAAGGCAAAGGCACTCTTTAGTTTTGTATATTTTACAATTCATGTGTTTTACAGTTCATATATTGATTTGTGAGGTGGTTTACTTTTTCCCACTTGGTGAATTTAAATATTAACTACCTTTTTAAAATGAATTTTAAAACCCAGTTAGTTTTATCATAATAAACATAAGAGCTTATTAGTAATCTTGTTTTAAAATTTCTCCATTATTATGTTAGTTGATAATAAATAACTTAAAAATAGCAATATTTAATTAGATAAGCTTACTATGGTGCATATTTTTTTCTTTTAATGAACTTATTTGGGAATATTAGTTGTCTAATAAAATAGATCACAAAATTGTCCTTCAATTTTTATCTGGCATTTTGATTATTTCTTTCTTAGGATCTATTGCTGGAGAATTATTGTTTTACTTTGAGGGTGTAATGATATCTTTCTTTTTCATGTTTTTTGTATCTTTATTTTGATTTACAAGCAACTGGAAAAACAGTTGCTTCTTCTCATTTTTGAATTTACTTTCATTGGGTAGGACATTTTTTTCTTTAAAGATATGATTATGATGTATGTTGGGTAAGGCCATTTGGCTTTGCTGCTGTGTGTGTGCAGTGCCAACAACTCTGTATGATTTCCTTTGTTATAAATAGCCTTACAGTGGTGGCTTTCCTGAATGCCACTTGTAGTAGTGGTGTATAGGGCAGGTGGGCAAGCTCACGATCTCCTGGGAAGCTGGGGTGACATGGCACTGGGTATAGCAGAGGTTATAAGAATCTCTTCTAATTCCCATGTCCTGTGCTCTTGTATTAGGAGTTGTTGCAATGGCTGTGTGGGTTGGCCTCCAGGTCAGTAGGTAGCCCTTGCAGGTAAGAGCCAACTGTGGTGGTAGCACTAGTATTTATGCCCAACCTCTCTGTTTCCCAGGAGAAGTGCTCAGGTGTTCCTAGTGGTGGATTGGGTTGGATCTCCCACTCCATCTGAGAGGGGGGTCAGTGAAGCTGGACAAAAGAAGCTTGCATTCAGGCCCCCCAATGGCCAGTGAATGCAACAGCCTTGGAGAAATGCCTAGGTTCAGGGCATCCACTGCTAGACCATCTCAGCACAGGAAAAGAAGAACTGTCCCAGTGTGACAACCTTGGTTAGTGGAAGTGGAATGTATTTCCCTCTCACATCCCAGTCCCTGTGAGACTGACTCCCTGTCCTGTGTCAGCCTATCTGGCTATTTACTTAGGCACTTTAGTTTACTTCTAGTCTGCAACAAAGCCCCAGAATGTAGGAGTCACACCTGGCTCAATACCGTATCTCCTTTCCAACTCTTTTCCTGCTCTGGTCCCAGGTGGGGGAGCCATTTCAGAGTTAGCTATCGGAGCCCATGCTACACTCCTTTCTCAATTCTGGTTGTGGGAACCCATCCCCTGCTCAAGCCATAGTTCACCAAGCCTCAACCCGAGTCTATGTAATGTCAAAGACTGCTGCCAATGCTAGGTCTCCGGAACCTGAACAGCTTGCTAAGGGCCAGGATCCAAAATGGCATCCTACTGTAGACACTCAGGTCTGGGAGTGTGTGGGACTTTTCCCAGAGCTGTTCCTCCTCAGATCCTCTCAGTTCCTTTCCAAGTTAGATACAGGAATTGGAAGGGTCAAGGTGCTCTTCCATGGCCTGAATTGCATGATTCCCCCGTGAGAAAGTGGACCACAGAGAGATACTCACTTACCCTCACCCATATTGTGTATTCACTCCCTGTTCTTGACTGGTCCCAGACACTTTTACTGCCTGCCCTCCTTCTCCTTCCTAGATTCTAGAGTTTCCTCTCATGTTCCCTCTTGAATAATTGTTCAAAGTGGGATTGTCTACGCACTATTTTGGTTCTTCTAAGTGGATGAGGCATGCTGGAAAAGCCTCTAGTCAGCCATTTTGGAAAAAAAAATGTGTAGTGCTTTTTGCGTATTACTTAAGAGATCCTTTTCTATCCCAAGATCAGAAAGTCGTTCTCCAGTATTTATTTCTAAAAATTTTGCATTTTACACTTATGTTACTAATATAGCTGAATTTTTTACATAATGTAGGATAGATACATAATTTTATTTTTCCCAGAATGAATAACCAATTCTTTTAATACCATTTATTGAATAGTTGTTATTTCCCAATTCTTTTGCAACACTATTTGTATCAAAGTTCTGTATATACATGTATCAGTTTCTGGTTACTCTAGTTTGTTCCATTGGTTAATTTGTCTATTCCTATACCAATGATACACTGTCTTAATTACTAACTCTTTTTATCCTTATCCCATAGGACAGCTCCACTTTCACACTCTAATGTGGAATTTCTCAAACTTGCTTGCTCATACCTATCACTTGGAGCACTTATTAAATACTTATATAGATTCTTGGGCCCTATCCTAGACCTGCTGAATAATAATAATAATAACAATTATCTCATGTTTTTATATATGTCACTTTTATATATATTGCAAGTGTATAATTTATATATGCAAATATGTATATGTATTTTCATATATATACACCATATTAACTCTTTTAATCCACACAACAATCCTATGAGGTAATGTTCTATCATTATCCAATTTTATATAAGAAGTAACTGAAGCACACAGAGAATAATTAATTTACAACTATTAAGTGGCAGAGATAAGTTGTGAATCCAGTAAGTTTGGTTCAAAAATCAGTACCTTTACCCATAAAGCTGTATTTGTTATACTATTTCTCCAGAATTTTCAAATGAAGTGGCCTTGGAATCTATATTTTTAATAAGAGTTTCTTATCATATTTGTAGTCATGAAAGTTAAAGAGACATTGGTAGGAAGAATATGTAAAATTTCTGGTAGTGGCTTATTTTATTTATGTGATATATTCTTCTAGCCTACTATTTTAAAATCATTTTTTTCCAAAAGAGACAGTATCCTCCTCATTCACTATCAAATTGAGCTTTATGGTTTATCATTAGTGGTTCAAATATGGTTCCCAGATAAGATTTAGTTCAAGACTTAAGAAAGCACTCATGAACTGATGGACACTTGGGTTGATATACCATGGAGTAGTACTCAGCCATAAGAAAGCATGAATTAATACCTTTTGCAACAATTTGGAAGGAACTGGAGACCATTGTCCTAAGTGAAGTATCTCAAGAATGGGAAAACAAACACCATATATATTCTCTAATAAATTGGAACTAACTGATGGGCACACAAATACACAGAGAAAAGTAAAAGTCATTGAAAACCAAGCAGCAGGAAGGGCGCAGGAGGTGAGAGACAAAAACCCACCTAATGGGTACAATGAACTCTGTTTGGGTGATGAGTACATTTATAGCCGTGACTCAAGCCATGTATCAAAAACATCTGTACCCCCTTAATATTTTGAAATAAAAAAAGAAAAGAAAAAGGAAAAAAAAAGACTTAAGCAAGTAGACATTTTGCAATGCCTGAGCCTAATAGACCATTTAACAGGATTAAGTAATATAGGATTAAATTCTTCAAACAGTATTAACTGAAAATAAAATTCTTCTCCAGCATAGAAATTTGATTCCTGTCTTAAGTGCTGCCACCTACTCCACACCTCTCATTATCTATGCAGGTGCCACAGAGAAGATATTTATTTCTTTGATAGTATTGAAAATGCATTTAAAATTTATTTTGCTTAATGCTTGCAAACGAGTCCATTTGGGCAGTGTTGGGGTGCAAAAAAGCTAACATAGAAGAACTGAGATTACCATTCTTATAAAAGCCTATTTGTGAGGGTTAGACCTTGTCTGGAGTTTGGAAACTTGGCTTTTCTCTGTTCACTCAATAACAGTGGCTTACTATACCTATAGATTTTGTACAATGAGGTTTGTGCTAAATATCCCACTTCTTTCTGGGAGTCTGAAATTTTAGCAGGTAGTAGGCACTGGGTCCCTACATGACCAGCCATCCACCTGATCCAACCCCACTCCCCAAATAAAACCTTGGCTGCTGAGCCTCTAATGGGCACCCTGGGCAGAAACATTCCATACATGTTGCTGCATTTTCACTGCTAAGGGAAGTGTACTCTGTGTGATCCCTCAATAGGAAGAAGAGAGCATAAGAAAGCCTGCCATGGATTTCTTCAGACTCTGCTAGTGTCATTTTTCTCTTTTCATCCTTATGTGTTTTCTTGCTACATCACTATAATAAATCTTAGCCATTATTACTACAACTATATGCTAAGCCCATGAGTCCAAGCAAATCTCCAAACAGGAGGTCTTAGGATCCCCACCAAAATCAAAGAGATAAATGGCCTAAGGAAATCATTCTTTCTCCCTTATAATAAATCACGTAGATAAACAGATCATTGTACACATCCAGCTAAAGAGTTCTGGAGCTTGAGAAAAATCATGAGTTGTCCTCTAGTCCAGGATCCCTGCTCCATCCTCTCTACTGGTTAGATCAACTGGATTATTAGTTATCTGAGGTCAAAATACAATAATGATATTAACTTATATGTTTGTAGGTTATTGTAATTTTAAAGGCACTGTTTTGTATTTTGAGAGAGACAATATTATATAATGTCAAGGTCAATGGTCAAGGCATAATCTTTGAAGTTCAGCAGATACAGGGTCAAATCCTACCACTACCTATTACCATATACACAGTTTGGGTAAATCATTTAACATCACTTGATTTCTTCTTCTGGTAGTTGGAACTAATAATATCTAACTCATAAAGTTTTTCTTAATTTAAATTAGAACATGCCTACACACACATACGCACAAATATACACACACCTGTGCACTCACACGCTGCGTAACATGAAGCAGACACACAATGAATAGTCTTTGATATAGAGAGCATAGCTATTGTCTTTCTTATTTTACAGATGATAAAGTCAAGTGTGAGAAAGATTATTTGCCTATGATATTTAGGTTATTAAATATGAAATGTCTGATTTCCTTAAGTACTAAGTTTGACAGTTTATATCTCTGACATTTCACTTTGACACCTCTTGTTTTATTTTTATTGTGAAGGCACATCCTCATTTTTTTCAAACACATGGTTTGGCTTGTGATTATCTTTCAAATTTGTTTTTAGAGCAATTTCTGTGAAACCATGGATAAGTCAAAAATTTGTGTTATTTTCAAATATGAGTTCCATCATGGAACTCATGCTATGCAGACAGCTCAAAATGTCTACAAAGTGTTTGGGAAGGATGTAGCTAATGAAGGCACAGTACATCGATGGTTTGAGAAGTTCCATTCTGGTGAGTTAAATCTTGAAAATGAGCCACGTGGGCAACCTGAGACCAATGTGGATAATGATGAGCTAAAAGCTATAGTGGAAGCAAATCCATCTTTACGTATGTGTGAATTAGCCGCATGGTTTGACATTACTATTTCAACAATATTGGACCATCTGGAACAAATTAGGAACGTAAAGAAGCTGTGTAGATGGGTACCGCATGAATTAAATCAGCATCAGAAGAGAAATTGTCTCCAAGCCTGCCTTTTTTTGCTATCATGACATAAAAGTGAACCATTTCTACACAGTATTGTTTTTGGTGTATATGAATGCCTCTGATTTGTGCACATTGATTTTATAACCTGAGACTTTACCAAATTCATTTATCAAATCTAGGAGTCTCTTGGAAGAATCCATGGGGTTTTCCAGATATAAAATCATATCATCAGCAAAGAGCAAGAGCTTGATCTCATCTGCACCCACTTGGATACCCTTAATACCACCCTCTTGCTTGATTACTGTTGCTAGGACTTCGAGCACTATGTTGAATAGGAGAGGGGAAAGTGGACATCTTTGTCTAGTTCCAGTTCGAAGTGGGAATGGTTTCAGTTTTTCCCCATTTACTATGATGTTGGTCGTAGGTTTGTCATAGATGGCTTTGATAATTTTAAGATATGAGCCGCCTATGCCTATTTTGTTAAGAGTTTTTATCATAAAGGTGTGTCGGACTTTGTCAAATGCTTTTTCTGCATCTATTGAGAGAATCATATGGTCTTTGTTCTTGCTTTTATTTATGAGATGAATTGCATTTATAGCACAGCCTGTGCTTGGTCGAACTGTGACAGTACCCCAGCTGCTGTGCCCTGCAGGGATGCAGGATAAGCAAGGAGAATAAGAATGACCAAACGCTTGTTTGACCACGAAGCCCTGGGTACTGTGCGAGATTCCGTTCAGAGCACCCTGTAAGAAGTGTGCTGTGTGTCAGCACTTGCCTAACTTTCTAGCCTAGATTTCGTAGTCCTGCCCTGGGGTGGGAAATGTTTGGCCCCACAAGGTAAAGGGCTCTGTGAGTGCAGAGGACTCTTTGGAGCATAGCTCAAGTGTCCTGCTGTGGCCTCCAATCCACGTCACTCCCTTTCCTGACCCCAGAGTCCACCTGGCTGCTCTCACTCCAGGAATCTGCAGGAGCAAAAGCTCCCACCACAGGATCTGGCCCAGAAAGGGCTGCCCCCAGACTTAGGGGCTTGCCCCTTGGGGGTCTTCTGAGAACCAGAGTCTAACTCCCCTGGCTCAAGCACTCCTTCCCTCAGGCATCCTGATGAGAGAGCTTCCAAAAATGCCACCCCACAGCAAGCTGCTCATTTCCTTCTTACCCCTTATCACCTCTTTCATGGATGAGAGAATTAAGGCCCAGAGAGGATAAACATGTCCACCATCCCCATGCAGCAGGGCGGAGTCGGGGTTTGAACGGGGCGCCCCGACTCCAGCCTCCACCCCAGGACATTGGCCCCTGTGCCTTGGCGGGGGGTGGGCAGTCACCCGAGTGCCCCTCGGAGCTCTCCCCACCAGCTCTGTTTCTCAGAGACACATTCCTGCACATCAGTCACCTGCCAGCAGGAGGGGAGAGCTGGCAGCCGATTTGCAGAGAAGTCCCCACTCCCACGGGAGCTGGAGATAAGGAGGACTGCATTAACCCCGGATCCATTTCCCACCTGGGGTTCTCATTGTGCTTTATAGCCACCTTAGAAGCCGGTGGCAGTAACAGTCACAACTTCCATCAATCGCAGAGGCCAGGGCAGGCGGTCGGTGGGGGAACCCGTCTTCCTCCCCTTGATATATGGGGAACAGAGACCCGGCCAGCAAGCCGTCAGGAATTTCTCATCTGTCCACCATGTGTCCCCAAAGGGAATGTGAATCAATAGATCCAATCCTCAACCCCATCCTATGAGCAGCCTGGTAAAAATGGCCTCGTTCTGCTCCCGGGAGGGGTTGTTTGCAGCACTGCTGTTTAAGGCAGGCCAGTCCTTCCTGAAGGCGGGGATCTTGGGCCTGCGACCGCTTCAACCGAGGAGACCCACGGCCTCTGCCCAGCAAAAGGCCTCCCACACACCCAAGCTCCCTCGGGGGTGGCTTGCCAGCCCGCAGCAGTCCAGGTCTCAGCTGTGCTCACAACGGGCACTGTGGGTGCTGACAGGGCCCAGCGGAGGCTCTGCATGTGGCCCCAGGGACGGGTGAGCCATGCAGCATCTCTCCGTCCTGCCCTGCAGGAGCATCCTGGCTTACATCCTGCTGGTGTCCTCAGCAACGCCCCAACCTCAGTTTCTGCATCTGAGCAATGATGTGAAGTGCCCCCCTCACCTCTGGCATGAGTCTCTCCTGTTCTTGACTCAGTGGTCACTTCTCTGGACCTCAGAAGGACCTGGGGCCTGGCCAGTCCCCTCCTGAGGTTATGGGGTGAAGTAGGTTGTGCAGCTGCAGCACTGGGCCCAAGGCAGGGGTGGGGGGCCCAAACCCAGGGCAGAAAGGGCCTTCCCTACCCCCGACCCAGGTGTCCCTCTGCCCTCTGGCTGCACCTACCTGGCCATATTCCTTGTACCTCAGGACAGTCGTGGCTACCCCATCCTGTGTCTGTCACCTCTGGCCTCCCCTACATGGCTCTGAGTTGGCACAGGTGCTGTGTCATGGCTCCCAGGGCAAAGGGCCTGCAGGAGGAGGCTTGGTGACTGACACCCTGCATGGTTACTCTGGCTGTGCTCAGCTCTGCTCTGGGGCATGCACTGTCAGGAAATCCCAGGGGACCTTTCAAATCACGAAGAGTCAGCCCAGGGAAGCCTGGAGGAAAGCCTGGCCTCCCAGTGCAGAGGGTTTGGCGTCATTGCAGGCAGCCCCAGCTGAGGTGCACCAGGCCAACTCTCACTCAGGCAGTCAGAGCCCGGGGAGGGCAGGCTGGCACTCTGCGCAGGTCCCTCTCTTCTTTCCCCCACACCGCACCTCAGGCTCTTGTGGACAAGAGCAGTGACAACAGCAGTCCTCCAGGGGTGATTCCAGCCAGCAGGCATGCCTCCAGGGCACCGTCCTGAGAGCCCAGCCGCTTACCGTGTTCTTGGCCTCTCCCAGGTCGTTTCTGGAGCCCCAGCGGGCCGGCCGAGCTGCGCGGCTCCTCGCTCCTCGCAGCGAACTTCCACCCCTCTGTCAGCCGTGCCCAGAGGGTCTGCCTTGGGTAGCTCAGGTGTCTGGGCCTAGCATGGGGTGAAGGCCTCTCCTGCTCTGCATCACTTGTGGGCTCCAATGTGGCTCTGCCGGAGCCAGGGTCTTCCCAAGTCCCTTTGGGCAGTCTGCCCGACGCTGCCTCCAGCCCCTCCCACAGGGACCCCGCCCTCCTGCCCCGCCCCTGCCCCTTCTTCTTGCCCCATGGAAGAAGCCCTGCCTTTGCCAGTGACATGGTCTCCACGGACACAGGTGTGTGGCGTGGGGGGTGTGTGTGTGCGAGAGAGACGGCAGGTACCACAGTGGTCGTGGAGGCCGATGCCCCCCTTTGCAGAGTCGGGAGAAGGCAGGAAAGGGACAGGGAGGGCCCTGAGGAAACTGCAGCCTCTCCCACCTCTCCCGTTGTCTGGGCACCCTAGTGCCAGGGTGTGTCTCCTCGATTCCTTCGCCCTCCACAGCTCGCCCTCCCCGGGCTGGGAGAGTCCTGGGCATCTCTGGCGCTGGAGGGTGGTGCCCAGCAGTTATGGATCCTGCCACCTGCGCTCCGTCCTGAGGGAGGCATCCGTCTCTCCCAGGACAACATGGGCTCAGGTGGTGCTGAGTCCTCTGGGCAGTGTGAGGGGCCTGGCAGGGCCTGGCAAGTGGGAAGCAGAGGGACACTAGTGCCCTCAGCCCCAGGGACAGCTGAGTGAGGCAGAGCCGGTGCTAAAGCCACTGCGAGGACATTCCTAGTGCTGGCCCTGCTGGGACTGAGCCAGCTTCCAACTGGGGCCAACTTGGTGAGTGGTCTGCACTGGATTCCAGCCTCCACTTGTCCCCTCAGGGTGTCCTTGGGCAGTTGTCCATGGGGCTCTAATTTCCTGGCCCCAGCGGGCACGTGGCATCACAGGTAGGGAGCCCTGCTGGACTCCAGCTCTGTGAGTCCAAAAGAGGGAACAAAAGATTTCCCTTCGAGGAAAGGTAAAGTTTACCATGGAGACTGCCAGGCAATACCCACTGTGTGCCTGGAGTGGGCTGCCCGGCCCATGGGACAGTCTCTCCACCACTGTTCGCAGACAGTCGAGCCTCCAGGCCTCACTTCTAGTGTACAGGAAATACAGGGGACAGAGGAACATGCTGAATGACATCATGAGGAAGCAACTGGGCAGCTCCTGAGCTTGCGCCTGCCACGAAAGGATGGCCTGGGGTCTCTGAGAGTGTGAGGGCCGCTCTTGACAGAAGAGCCAGGGAGGCACAGCCGACTGCCAGGGTGGACCCAGATGTCACTCGGGCTTTTTCAAAAGGCCGTAAGAGAGATTCTTGGGACAATTTGGAAAATATGAATAAGGAGTAGAGATTACATGACCTTTGGGGACCATTCTTAATTTTCTTAGGTATAATATAATAATATTAATAGAACTGTGGTTACATGAGGAAAGGTCCTGTCCTTTCTCATTTGACATTCCCTTCATTGTCCACTAGACCGTCAGGGGCTGTGTTTGTGTCTGGCCATGTCTGCTGGGGGGTCACTGGGCTGCTCTAATCTGGGCTGGTGCCTGCTGGGGACTGGTGATGCCTGCCTTGGGGACAGTCAGTGCCAGCCCTAGGGCCGTTGCCACTCCATGGCTTTGTCTCTTCCCCAGGCCAGTGTGGTGCACCGACCTGGGTCAGGCTTGGCCTGGACACCCAGCCCTCCAGGAGTCACTTGCATCCCATCCTGGGCCACGTTTTTCCCTGAAGTTCTGCTCTTCAAGGTCTGCAGCCCTCCCAGCCTGGGGCACGCCACGGTGAAGCTTCCCTAGTGGCATCCTGGACCCGGGCACGCTGCACTCGGGCTGGCCCCTGCTCCCTTCTCTAGCGGGGCCTGGGCCCTGCAGGGGGCAAAGGTGGTTCCCAGTGCTGCTGACCCTGTCCTGGGAGAGCACCTGGAAGGGCCCAAGAGCAGCTCCCTGCGGCACAGCCCCCTGGCCAGGGTATTTTTCATTTGGAGCAAATTAATATGCTCTGAAAAGACATCAATAGAACTGAGTTTGATAATGTCCAGTCCTTCTTACTGGGGCACAGGGCAGTTTTCTAGTAAGGAAGCGAGTCTCCAAAGCCCTAGCACTGAATTGCCCAACTGGCTTCCCAGCCTGTGCCTGACAGTCCCTTGCAAGCCACCCGCTGAGAGCCACCCGGCACAGGCTTCCTGGTTTCCTAGTGAGACAGAAAGGTGCACTTGTCCCCTCCAGTCCTCAGGCTGGGGGAGGGGAGTCGCACATTAATGGTTTACCATGCAATGATGAGCTCACTCGGGGGAGGAGACCCCCACTCAAAACTATTGTGATGCGGGTCAGGTGGTTCTGCTCAAACAGGAGAATCGCGATTGCAACTGGCTGGGCATCTGGCCAGGAGTACGCAGTCAGGTGCGCGTCAGAAACCTGGCCCCGGGGCTCTCTCTGGAGGGAGCTTCAGCTTATGTTGACCCCAGAGACCTCCTTGAGCCTCTTTACTAAATGGGGACAACCCGAACAATTGCTCCTTTGGGTTTTCCTGAGGGCTGGCACAGCAGGGGCACTGCCAACAAGCCCTATGCCTCGACCTGAAGGCCCACCCTGAGCTGCAGGAACTGCTGGGAAACGGTGTGGCTGAGCTGCTGGGGGCACTGGGACCCCCTCCTCACTGTCCAGATCTCAGCCAAGGCGATCCTGGTATGGCAGCTGGTGGTCTAGGACCCCATGGCTGCCTGGAAGAGGCCCCAGGCCCAAGACACATGAGGTTGCCCTGTCTCTTTGGACACCCTAGAGGCCCAGCCCTGACCCTGGGCCTGTGGGACACAGCGAGACTGCCTGTGCCCTACCCTGACTGGCCACGTCTGGGAGCTCTCAGGCCGCTGTGCAGGGGGGAGTTAGGCCCAGCAGCGACAAAGGGTCAGGGAAGGACCTGATGCTCATAGCAAGGCCCCTGCAGAAGTAGCCTGAGGCCCGCCCCTGCCAGCCCTCGCCGGGGCCTGGCGCACCCTCCAGGCTGCACTTTCCTGCGCTGTGCAGGGGCGGCGGGAGCGGGGGCGCTCGGTAGCGATGGGGCTGGGGCTGTCTGGTTCCTGGAACGTGCATCCTGGAAAGGTGGCTGGTCCTGCTGCAGCTGCCCAGGAACCGTCCACGAACACTGTGCAGCACTCACCCTCGCAGCAGCGTTGGGACAGAGGCAAACCCTGATCAGGTTCTCAGGGGAAGAAACCGAGGCTCAGAGGGGCAACAGACTCAGGCCCCCGATGCAGGTATTAAGGTGGCGCTCAGGACTTCTCTGAGCCCAGTGTGCTCCCTGCATGGCCTGGCGTGTCCTCGTGGGGGACCGGATGTCCTCACTCCCTACCCAGGTGCACTAGAGCCACAGCCTCTCCCGGGAATTTGGGCGACTCTGTGTGTGTGCGCCTCTGGTTGTGTGGGGATGTGTGTGACATGTACGTGTCTGTGGAGTGTGGTGTGTACATTATGGACATATGTGGCATGTGCATGTGCATAGTGTGCAGCGTGTGTGGTGTGCAGTGTATGTGGTGTGTGTGATGTGTGTGGTGTGTGTGATATGTGTGGTGTCTGTGGTGTGCGTGGTGTGTGTGATGTGTGTGGTGTGTGTGATGTGTGTGGTGTGTGTGATGTGTGTGTTGTGTGTGGTGTCTGTGGTGTGTGTGGTGTGTGTGTGATGTGTGTGGTGTGTGTGGTGTGTGGTATATGTGGTGTGTGTGGTGTGTGTGCTGTGTGTTGTGTGTGATGTGTGCGGTGTGTGGTGTGTGCGGTGTGTGTGTGTGGTGTGTGCAGTGTGTCTTGTGTGTGATGTGTGCGCTGTGTGGTGTGTGATGTGTGGTGTGTGTGTTGTGTGTGGTGTGTGGTGTGTGATGTGTGTGGTGTGTGGTGTGTGGTGTGTGTGGTGAGTGTGGTGTGTTTGATGTATGTGGTGTGTGTGATGTGTGCAGTGTGTGTTTTGTGTGCAGTGTGTGCAGTGTGTGTTGTGTGTGATGTGTGTGTTGTGTGTGATGTGTGCGGTGTGTGGTTTGTGTGGTGTGTGGTGTGTGTGATGTGTGCAGTGTGTGGTGTGTGGTGTCTGATGTATGCAGTGTGTGGTGTGTGTGGTGTGCGGTGTGTGTGATGTGTGCAGTGTGTGGTGTGTGGGGGGTGTGTGGGGTGTGTGAAGTGTGTGGTGTGTGTGATGTGTGCAGTGTGTGGCGTGTGCGGTGTGTGCAGTGTGTGGTGTGTGTGGTGTCTGTGATGTGTGCGGTGTGTGGTGTGTGCGGTGTGTGTTGTGTGTGATGTGTGTTGTGTGTGATGTGTGCGGTGTGTGGTTTGTGTGGTGTGTGGTGTGTGTGGTGTGTGGTGTGTGTGATGTGTGCTGTGTGTGATGTGTGCAGTGTGTGGTGTGCGTGGTGTCTGTGATGTATGCAGTGTGTGGTGTGTGTGGTGTGCGGTGTGTGTGATGTGTGCAGTGTACGGTGTGTGTGGTGTGTGTGATGTGTGCAGTGTGTGGTGTGTGCGGTGTGTGTGATGTGTGCAGTGTGTGGTGCGTGCATGGTGTGTGTGGTGTGCAGTGTGGGTGGCGTGTCCTGAGCATGGTGTGCATGGTCGCCGGTGACTGTGCTCACGCCATGCGTGTTCTCCAAAGCCAGGTTTGGGCTCACTGCCCTGGTCCCAGGGCAGCTCAGAACCTCCACCTGGCCGGCCACCAAGCTGCAGGCGTTGGAGATACCTGGGCGGGGAGTGTTTTCGGCGCCCAGCTGAGTGAAGTCTCCGGTGGCACCTCAAGCAGCTCCCCAGGCCCATGCTGCCACCCCGCGTGCTGGCAGAGAGATGACAGGTGTCCTGGGTGCGGCTTCTGCCTCGCTCTTCTCGGGAATGGGGAAGGCAAAGGTTTATAGGAAAGAGCGCAGGAGTGGGCTTTCCCATGGCCCATGGCCCCTGGCCACTGGGTCCCCATCCACCCCACGTCCACCTGGGCCCTGCCCATCCGCACTAGGGCATCCCGGGTCCTGCTGGGCCGGCTCACCTGCCGCTCAGCTCAGCCTCCCTGCAGGCCATGCTGCTGCAGGGGCTCAGGTCGCAGAGGAAGGAGAGGTGGGCATGCTGGATGGCGGGGGCCTCGTAGAGAGTTGAGTTTAAAGGACAGGCAGTAGAAAGACAGGTCTTCATGTGCAGGAAGGACACTGGTGGGGACCTGCAGAGCCAGCAGAGGACTGCCAACCACTGCCCTTAGAGGCTGAGCCCCAAGTCCCCCTGGGATCTGGCCATGGGAGCAGCTGCCCTGGCCTGAGCGTGACTGGTGGGCTGACCCTAGAAAGGCCAGGACTGTGCTTGTGGCTGTGTAGGGAGGAGGCCTGGAGAAGGAGCTGGCAGAACCCCTGGCAGCCATCCAAGAGCCCAGGTCACAGGGCCAGGAATCAGTTTCCCCGCTTGGTCAATACCAATTCCCATGACCCTGCCTGGCCTTCCTGCCTGGCCTCCCTGCCTGGCCTCCCTGCCTTGGCCTCAAGACAGTGACAGGACCACAGCCCTAGAGCCGTGTCCATAGCTATGTGTGGTTGACGAGCACTTGCGATGTGTTGGTCCCAACCAAGATGGGCTTTACGTGCAAAACACACCCTGGATTTTGAAGGCTTTGTAAGACGAATGTAAAGTAGATAATATTAAATATCTATATTAAGTTAAATAAAATATATTATTAAAATAAAGCTGGGCACCATGGCTCACACCTGTAATCCCAGCACTTTGGGAGGCCGAGACGGGAGGATGGCTTGAGGCCGGGAGTTCAACACCAGCCGGGGCAACATAGCAGGACCCTGTCTCTACAAAAATTTTTTTAAAAAAAATTAGCCCAGCATGGTGATGCCACCTGTAGTCCCAGCTACTCGGGAGGCTGAGGCCTGCGCCTGCTGCGGGCAGGGGGACAGGGCCCTGTGGGAGATGCCGGCGCCCCTCCCTGAGCTGGCAGTGCTCTGCAGCCTCGCCTCCCGGCACCGTCCCTGTTGTACGGGGAAGCTGAGTGCCTTCTGCAAGGCTCACGGCCTGTGCAGCGGGCCCTGACTGCATGCCCCATGACTGCCCCTTGCTGATGCGACTTGACGGGCACAGAGGCCTCTGTTTCCACGCCACCCACAGCCCCACAGTCCTCAGAGGGCTGGCAGGAGAGCTTGCTGGGAGAGTTTTCAGAGTGGCTTCAACGGATCCACGAACCACCTGCCAGAGTTTGCTCAGCAATCCTGCCCTCATGGGCCCAGGGCTTTCCAACTGCCACGCCCATACTTGTCCCCTGTCACCACTGCCAACTTGCTCAAGAGAGCAAGGGCCCAGCTTCACCTTTGGAATGGACCAGAGAAAGAAGTCTTTTCTTGCTGGGGGGTCCTTTCCAGCAGGCGGGCATCAGATTGGTGTGAGAAGTGGGCAGCCCGTCGAGGCCTCCACTCCTCCCTGCTTTTGGGGAAGGACAGGCCCAGGCCTCCTCCCGGCGCTGCCATGCCCAGTGCGGCGCAGCTGAGTCAGGCAGGCTCAAGGGGCCGTTTCCTGCTGTTGTGATGAATGCTCAAGGGATGGCAGACTACCCCCGTGGGCCTTGTGGGGACGGGTGGCCGCCAGTTTTCACAGCTAAAGTTTCTTTGGAGCTGGCCGCATCCGATCACGGAGGTGCTTAGCGTCTGCTTTGGCCTGAGCAGCTGCGCAGAGGCCCTGTGGCCCGCACGGTGCAGACCTCGCTCTGCAGCACAGCCTGCGCCCAGTGTGAGAGCCACGCACTATGTAGGCTCCAAAGTCCTGCCGCCTCTGCGTCCCAGCGCCAGTTTACAGACAGCACACAGGATAGAGGAACGTGCCACCGTGAGGACGCAGCCAGCCATGTGCAGCCCTGCGGGTGGGCGGATCTGTGAGACAGAACTAGCACATGAGAAAGACTGTGGAGGGGCAGCTGTGAACGCAGAGTGGGCCTCACCTGGGCCCGGTGGAAGGAAGACTCTGGGGGCAATTGGAAATGTGAGCCCCGGTCGATATTTGATGATAACAGGGAATTATGGTTAATTTTTCGGTTGTGAAAAGAGTGAGGTGGTTATGTTTTTGCAAATGTCTATTTCTAGAGACGTACTGAAATATTTATGGATGAAACAATACAATGGTTTGCTTCAAAATGATAAGAGAGGGTGTAGTGAGTAGGAGGGGCCATGGGTTGATGGTTTGGGGTGGATGGTGGGTGTTTGGGGTTTATTATACCATCCTGTCTACATTTATATATGCTCGGCTTTCTCCACGATAAACGGGTAACAAAAAGAAATGAAACAATGAGGCAGACCCTAAGTGGACGGTAGGGTGGCACTCAGCACATGCCCCCATGGCAGTAGCTTCCCCAACCCCTTCCCCAAACCAGGGGCAATTCTGGCACCCTTGCTCCCAGGGAGAGAAGAGCCAGCCCTAGATGTGGCCAGGGCCTTTCACCACAGAGAAACCACTCAGCTCCCTGCCCGGGCTGTGCGGAGCTGGAGACCAACACCCAGGCAAGAGCAGACCCCGCAGCTGTCCCCGGGGTCAGAGCCGGACAGGAGAGCGACTGCTGCTTCCTGACAAAGAGACGGGCTCTCACGTCGTGGAGGAGAAGGCAGAGGGCGGTGGGCGCAAGGAAAGGGCAGGAACGAATGAGGAAAAATAACCACAGAGGCAAAGGTACAGAAAAGATGTTTTGCCAACTGCTATGCAGGTAAATTTGAATACCTGCACGGAAAGAACGACTTTCTAGGACTGTATATACGAGCAAAAGTAACCCCTGAAGAATAAGAAACATAAACTTTCATAAATGCTACAAAGGCCCTTTGACAGTTCAACAGCCACCACCTGTAGTAAGAGGGAAGTGACGGGTCTGCGTGCGAACGTGCACCAGCCCTAGGCAAGCACCCCGCAGTTCGCAGCCACTGAGGAAAAAGAACAAGGCAGAACTCTATGATCTGATGTTGTCCCGGAGGCGGCTGATCAAGACGGAGAAGTGGGACGTGGGAGAAGAGAGGAAGGCAGGGTGGTCGTCACATGCAGGTATGTGAGTGGCTGCCAATGCAGCCCAACAAAATCAGATAAAAGTAAGAGAATTCTGTAGAGTTGCTACTATCAAACATAATACACAAAGATCAAGGGTTTTCTAATACATGAATTACTACTAAACAAAGATGTAATAAAATATTCCATTCATAAAAGCAGTACATAAAAATATTTAGAAATCGTCTTAATAACTATGTAGAACCTAAATGAAAAAAACTCGGAACTGCTACTGAAGGACCTAAAAATTCTTGTACTGGAATTGTAAAATGTATTCTACAACTACAATTAAGATGGTTTGAAATTACAGATGAAATTTACAAGATAGAGTCCAAAAATAGGCATCCAAATGGAAATTTAGTAGGAGACAGGGTGGCATTGCAGCCATGGGGCAGCAGCGGGCCATTCAGTAAGAGACATGAGACAACAGATCAGCTAGATAGAAAAATAAGACTATTATTTGATAGAATAAAGTTATTTGACTCTAAGTCAATTCCAGACATAAAAGAAATTTAAGTATAAAACATAAGACCATAAAATTACTAGAAGTAAACATGATTTTAAAAAAATAAAGCCCTTTCTAAGCAACATCAAACAAACTTAATTTTTAAATGATTGATATGCTTGTTTAAACAAACGTTTTAAACTATGGTATGGTAAAATAAACAAACAAACAAATTGAGGGAAAATATTGGCAACATATGTGACAGCCACGGGCCCTATTTCCTAAATGGACCAAAAGCTGTCATGCAGCAATAAGAAAAGACAACCTAGGCCGGGCGTGGTGGCTCACACCTGTAATCCTAGCACTCTGGGAGGCCGAGGCGGGAGGATTGCTCAAGGTCAGGAGTTCGAAACCAGCCTGAGCAAGAGCGAGACCCCGTCTCTACTAGTAATAGAAAGAAATTAATTGGCCAACTAAATATATATAAAAAAAATTAGCTGGGCATGGTGGTGCATGCCTGTAGTCCCAGCTACTTGGGAGGCTGAGGCAGAAGGATTGCTTGAGCCCAGGAGTTTGAGGTTGCTGTGAGCTAGGCTGACGCCACGGCACTAACTCTAGCCCGGGCAACAAAAGTGAGACTCTTTCTCAAAAAAAAAAAAAAAAAGAAAAGAAAAGACAACCTAATAGAAAAATGAACAAAGATGTAAAGGAAAATGTGCTCAACTTCACTTATAACTAAATAAATGCAAAATAGAATGAGATGCTTTTTTCATTTGAAAGTATTATTAATATCATGCCCTGTTGAAAGAAGTGGGAATCTTTTCAAAGCAATTTGGCAAGATACCTTTAAAATTTTTTAAATTTACTTTTTCCAAGGTTGTTTTTAGCTGATTCTTTTGGGTTGTACTACCAGAAATTTTCCTAAGAACACACTTGCAAAATCTTCCAAGTAAAATCTAAACAAGTACAATTTCTTGGAGTATTGTCTTCCGGGCTGAGGGCTGGGAACTGCCTGGTCCATCCGCGGGGAGCTGGCTGACTTTGGCCCAGCACGTGGGAGTCGGCCACCAGGAAACCTCAGGAAAGGAATTACTTCTGTAGCGTGGCTCAGAAGAGTGTCTAGCATGATGCTATCTGTGCATATGCTTAATATGCATAAACATTTTTCTGAAAATATACACCAGAAATGGTTGAGAGTGGTCACCCTGGGGAGAGAAACTGTTGGGAATGGGCTTTACTTTTCACTGTACACATTTCAGGCATTTCAGTATTGTATGGGATTTATTATGTGCAGGTATTACTTTTAGTAAAAACCAAACTAAAACAACAGCAGCAATAACAACAAGAAAACAACACACAGACAAAGCAAAAAACAAAAAACAAAAACAAAAAACATCTGGAAAAACCCAACTTACTACTTTAACAGAAGGTGCCAAAGGCATGGACGTAATTTACCCTAAAAAGTCTGCTGAGTAGCAAGTATTATACTATTTCAAGAGCATCTGTGCAGTCATGATAGTCCAGACAGGGCGAGTGAGCTCAGTGC
Source organism: Lepilemur ruficaudatus (assembly GCA_963574885.1). NCBI lineage: Eukaryota > Metazoa > Chordata > Mammalia > Primates > Lepilemuridae > Lepilemur > Lepilemur ruficaudatus. The sequence goes on from CAUYRT010041164.1 coordinate 42,835, forward strand.
AGCAGGCCCTGGCCCTAGAGGTGTCACCGGGACACCTCATGATGCCTATGCCATGCCCTCTCTCCAGAAAGTGCCTCTGAAATTCAGTGAGACTGAGTGAGTTACAGGGAAAACGCCCTGATTCAAATGGTCTATAAAATGTATACCAAGCAGTTAAAAAACATTACAATGCCTTATCCTTAGTAAGTCAGAAATGGCCTGTTGTCTCCAAGTCCCCTGATCTGGCAGTTGGACCTAAGCCACTTGGTGGGAGCTTGCTCCTGACGGCATCACAGAGTTGGGTGGGTGGGAGTGGGCTTGGTGGTCTCTCTAACCCCTTGAGCAAGCCCTGAGATGCCAGGCTTCTCTGGGTCTAAGATCTGAGCTCAGTTAAAGGATCCCGTCCAGGTTGTGTGTTAGAGCACAGAGGACGTTCAGGACACAGCCCTGGGCCGGGCCCACTAAAGAGGCAGCAGTCCTCTCCCCATGCCTTCCCTCTGGGCCAGCTGGGCCTGAGTCCAGGGCTGCAGAGTCCCTCCTGCACCCTGCCCAGCAAAAGCCCCAGCGATTTGTTTCCACTGCTCCGGGGCAGCGCAGTGTTGCTCAGAACCTCACAGCCTGGCAAGGAAGGTGCTTCCATGAAGCACAGAGACCAGCTGTGGGCCCTCCTTTGTGAAGATGGCCCCCGGGCTGGGGTGCTTCCCCTGCCCCGTCAGAGGCATTGCAAGTCTCCTTCCTCCCAGAAGCCATGGGGGTGGCAGCAGCATGATGCTGGGAGCTCTTGGGGGTAGGGGAAGCCGGGCCTGACTCTGGGTCTGGGCCAAGCGGAAGCTGCCCGGCGATGCCGGCGGCCGGGCGGCAGAGCCAGGCGGTCATTTGATTTGGGAGCGCCTCCGCAGCCTGCGCCTCTGGTTTGCCTCCTGTTGAATTAGTCAGATGAACAGAGCAGGAAGGAGCTGTTCCCTTAATTGTACTTGATGGATCTCTTCGTCCTGCTCAGATGCCAGACGCAAGATAGCGGTCCCTTCTTTGCATCTGGGCCTAAGCTACTGCTTTGCGGTCGGCCAGTGACTGCTGTGCACAGAGTGCTTGGGGGCCCAGCCCCACCTCCCCAGGAGCAGGGCTGCGGCAGGGCCCCCAGCAGAGGCAGAGAGGCCGCAGGGAGCAGGGAGCATCTGACTCAGTCCCAGGGGTTAAGGGCCCCTTGTATGCATAATTGTCTCCCCTTTAATTAGACAGACTGGATGTGCCTCTTAATTTGCTTTAGGACTCTTGGATGACATCCTAAGAAGGATGACATCCGCTCCCAGCACGCGCCTGGGCTGCAGGCCCATTCTCTGCCTCTGTCCCACATCCTCTCCTTGCCCACCCCCCATGAGATTTGGTGATGGCTCCAGGGGAAGCAGCCCCTGCCTGAGTGCACTCAGCCCCACCCAGCTGGGGGGGGCTGTCCTCCGGAGTACCAGCCCTGGCTGCTGTGCAGCCGGCACCTAATGGGGCAAGTTCCCTTTGTCTAGGAATCCTGTTGAGCGCTAGAACATGCGCCAGGCCTGGGAGAAAGAAGGGAACCACTCCAAGGGCCTTAGCCGCCATGCAGCTCCTGATGTCAGCAGCAGGGTGGGCCTCATTGTCCCTTCACAGGAGGAGGGACGGGGCCTCATGGTCGATGCCACCCTGGGTGCTGGGTGAGGGAGTCCCTCAGGGCCCATCAGCTTCCTCATCATCTCCTCCCCCAAGAGACCCACGGCCTTGCAGGCAGCCCACAGACACCAGCACAGACAGAACAGCTTTCGGAGGGTGCTGGTGTACCTGCTACCTAGTAAAACATGGGAGCACCCCCACCTTAACACACCCGAATGCACTCCAGAGCCGTCAAGTTCTAATATCAACAAAGGAACAATAAAATGCTAAATGGCTAGGGTGGGAAGGGCCTTTGCAATCATAAAAGCACAACCGAAACTATAAAAAAAATTGAAGGATTCAATTGACTTCAAAATTAAAAAGCAAAGCAAAATGAACAAAGCTCCCAGGCAAAGTTCGAAGGCGAACAATGCCTCCCTCGGGGGAAAAGTTGCACACTTGAGAACCAGAGGACCGTTGTCCTTTCTGTATAAAGAGCTCAGGCAAGCCAGGGTGGCAGGCCAGAGAGGCATGTGGCCGGAGCAGGAGAACCAGAACCAGGGGGCCCTGGCTCGAGCAGCAAGGTGATTTTCCAGTTGTTGATGCTCATGTTGTTTTCTGTTTTGCCCTCTCAGAAAGTGGGAAGAGCCCAGAGGCAGCCACACGCTTAAAAGCTCAATGCCCTGAATGGACAGTGCTGGTGTCCTGGGAGGGGTGGGCAGAGAGCATCTGAGATGCAGAAAGGGGCAGGGGCGCTGCGGGGCCTGGGAGGGCTGCAGGGGCCTGGGCACTGCACCTGCTCCTGCTGGGGGTCCAGTGGCTGGGGTGGGAGAGCCTTGTGGCTCAGGGGGACACAAGCCTTGAGGACTGGAAGCATGAAGAGCCCGTGTAGACCAGGACCACAGGGGCTCAGTGGTACCAGGGCAGGGGCCACGAGGCTGGAAAGTCTCCATAAAAGATCCCCGGGACCTCAGGGCTGCCCCACGGGGAAAATTCCAAAAAAGGAGGGATGGGAGCTTGGAATCCTGGAGAAAGAAAAGAGAGAAAGTCACTCCTGTGAATTGAGAGTCACATGTGTGAGTGAAAATAATAAAGTATAAGGTTTCATCCACAATAAAGGCAAATACGGTATTTCAAACATAGTTGGACATTCTTCGTGGAGGAAGGTAGGGCATGCTTCCAGGTGGGAGTAGATTTGTGGACACATTTTCTAGGCAGTGATTCTAAAAATGATTATAGCCTTTGAAACAAAAATTTCCCTTCTAGGAATTTACTTAAAGAAAAAACAAAAAAACCAGAGACACATCCAAAGATTTATGTATGGATTTGTTTGCAAAATTCAACTCATAGAGAGAATTAAAGATGGCAGACAAGTAAAGCCGCCAGCCAGAGTGTCTCTGCAAAAAAGACAGATTTTAGAAGAAAGCGGGAGAATTAAGCAAGCAGACAAGTATACATCGGATGAGGGTCAGAAGGAGGGATACCTGAGACCATGAGAGACTCCACGGGAGGA
>CAUYRT010041168.1:0-14225 GCA_963574885.1 Lepilemur ruficaudatus
GCCCACTTGACCCTTCAAGCTGCATTTACTGAGCGTGCAAAGCCACCGTGGAATTCACGCTGGGTGAAATTTCACTATAACTCTATCTACTGTGTTACAGAATTGGGAATTACCCAGCTTCCCTAATTAAAAAAATTTACCATCCAGCCCTTATTAATAACTTTTCTAGAGTCCTTTGGCATTAACCCAGAAGGCAGTGTTAGAATCCAATTTATCAATGTCAAAATATTAGAGTAATAATGAGGTTTGGAAACCTCTATTGACCCCAAAGTATCTTTTTTCATATAGTCATAAGTGTAATTATTTTTCTTGGATGCACTTCTGCCAGTGGGGTGGGGTGAGATGGTTCCACTGTGCGAAGATGAAGTGACTCCAGGGCCTGAGGGCCAGGCACATCCCTTGGCACACGGAGTCGGTGCCTAGGGGAGTTGGAATCATCCAAACAGATCAGTGGGGCTCTGTGCCAGCCTCTGAATCCTCACGGCTCCCTCAGAAGCAAAACCGTCTCCAGCAATAATGCAGATGTGTGAGCCCCAGGATGGGACCACGGGAAAGCGACCGGCAGCCTTCCCAGCCGCCACTTCCGTGCGGGAGTCCCCCCTCCAGGTCGCCTTCAGTCTGGCTCCTCAGCCAGCGCACATCGAAATCTTTTGATTTTCCCAACTGTATCTTGAGAGAGATTTTTTATGCCATTGCTTTTTATTCATTAGGTGCAAGTAAAAATGTCTGACAAATATTAGAAATTAGTCATGATGCAGTGTTGACAATCGAATAAAACTTTTAAGGGACAGGTGTTTCCAGAGTCATCTCAGAGCTTGCTCTTCTTTCTGAGATGAAAGGGAAACGGTGCCACATACTGAAGCGAAAGTGGGATAGAATTACTTCAGGCTAACAGGGAAAATGTACTTTAAAAGAAGGCGGCTGAGGCTGTTCACTGCGGCTTTCAAACCAACTGTCGTTGAGTAAAAGTTTTGTCATTTGAGCAGCTTGCACCCGACTGTTTTAGAAAGGGAAATGTGTTTAGGAAAACACTTTGATAAGCTACGTGAAGGAAAGTAAGACTCTGAAGACATAAATTATCAGGAGACGCAGCAGAATGAACAAAAATTTGGGGCAGGTGGTGACAGAACAAGAGGGACAAAGGAGGTGACGGGGCAGAAGTACGGGGAGCAGGTTGAAGAAGTGGAGAGGGGCCATTGTCGACAGAAGCAGCGAAAACGAAGTTTGCATCGCTACCATATTAACCCCTCCATGTTTCTGAAAGTTCCGTAAAGTCTTCTGCATATTTAAACTCCTGGGTGAGTGATGAATTTCACGTTAGGACCAAAGCCGCGCAGATCAAGCATCACATATGCTCACTGGTAAAATCATCGCTGCAGCCCACTAAGTCCATAGAAGCAGGATCCTGCTGGCCCAAGGGCAGCCCTGGGGATGTGTGTTACTAGGGAATTTATTAAAATTCTGGCAAAAGCACTGCAATTTCACAGGCATTAAATAAGGATTTAAACTCAATCCAGGTTTTAAGGGGACAAAGTCATCCTAGTAGATGCATGGATATCTGCATTCAGCAGATGAATGATGATGACTGTGATGATGATCCTCATGACTTTGACAATGGTGATGATAACGATAGTGATCATGGGGATATGATGGTAATGATGGCGATGACGATCATGATAGTGATGATGATGGTGGTGGTGATGATGGTGATGATGATGATGGTAATAATGAAGATGATAATGAGATGTTGGTAATGGTGATGGTGATGATGGTGGTGGTGGTGATGGCGATGATGATGGTGATGATGTTGATGGTGATAGTGATGGTGGTGGTGGTGGTGGTGGTGATGATGATGGTGGTGGTGCTGATGGTGGTGGTGGTGGTGGTGATGGTGATGGTGATGATGATGGTGGTGGTGATGGTGATGGTGGTGGTGGTGGTGGTGATGATGGTGGTGGTGATGATGATGGTGGTGGTGATGATGATGGTGATGGTGATGATGATGGTGGTGGTGGTGATGATGGTGATGGTAATGATGGTGGTGGTGGTGATGATGATGGTGATGATGATGGTGATGGTGATGGTGATGATGGTGGTGGTGGTGATGATGATGGTGATGATGATGGTGATGTTGATGGTGATGATGGTGGTGGTGATGATGATGGTGGTGGTGATGGTGATGGTGATGATGGTGATGATGATGGTGGTGGTGGTGATGGTGGTGGTGGTGGTGGTGATGATGGTGATGGTGATGATGGTGGTGGTGGTGATGATGATGGTGATGGTGATGATGATGGTGGTGGTGATGATGATGGTGATGGTGATGGTGGCGATGATGATGGTGATGATGGTGATGGTGATGGTGGTGGTGGTAGTGGTGATGATGGTGGTGGTGATGATGATGGTGATGGTGATGATGATGGTGGTGGTGGTGATGATGGTGATGGTGATGGTGGTGGTGATGGTGATGGTGGTAGTGATGATGATGGTGGTGGTGATGATGGTGGTGGTGATGATGATGGTGATGGTGATGATGATGGTGGTGGTGACAATGATGGTGGTGGTGATGATGATGGTGATGATGGTGATGATGGTGATGATGATGGTGGTGGTGGTGATGGTAATGGTGGTGGTGGTGGTGATGATGATGGTGATGGTGATGATGGTGGTGATGGTGATGGTGGTGGTGGTGATGACGATGATGGTGATGGTGATGATGATGGTGGTGGTGATGGCGATGATGGTGATGGTGATGATGGTGGTGGTGGTGATGGCGATGATGGTGATGGTGATGATGATGGTGGTGGTGACGATGATGGTGGTGGTGATGATGATGGTGATGGTGATGGCAGTAATGAAATGGTGCTGATGAACACGACGGTTATGATAGCTAACATTTTTAACTGCTTACTATATGCCATATTCATGATGTTGCCATTGAGATATTGAATTTGATCCTCACAATGTATGAAGTTGGCCTATTTTTATCACCATTTTGTAGATGGGAAGAACAATAGGCCTAGTCACCTTACCAGAAAGAGACCGATTGGCCCTGAATCTGGAGGACTTGCAGTCATCCACCATGAGAAGTCAATTCACAGTGGGAACATGGCCTTGGAGGTCAGAAGGTGACCAGTTGGGTGACCTGGGTGACTAGTTGCCTACAGAAAGAGATGGGAGCAGAAAGCACTACTGCCACTGTTAAGCCAGTGGTTACATTTAAGAACTGTTCAAGGACACACTGTTTACTGTGTGAGGCAGACCACTGCCCCAGAGGGAGCAAAGAGGCAGCAGGAGAGAAATGGTACAGGAGAGGGGGAGGTAGCAAGTGGAGAGGTGCCGGGAGCTGTCTGCACCTGCGTAAGAGAAGCAGAATAAAAGACAAAAAACAGCCACAGCATACCTAGCTGCGCCTCTGCTCTCCCCACCTTCCTCCCTCAGAGTGCATCTTTCCACCTCCCACCTCAGCCTCTGGATGGTCTGCCTGCAGCTTTCCGTGATCCAGCCACCGCCTCGGTGCCCACCGCAGCAGGGCTGCCAGACACAGCACAGGAGGCCCAGCTGTGTCTGAAGTTCATATAAACAAAGAATGTTTTTCAGTATTAGTATGTCTCGTGCAATGTTCTGTGAAATTCAAAGGCACCTGGGCATCCTATATTGTTATTTGCTGGATCTGGCACTACCGCACTTTCCCAAGACCACGCTTTTTCTGTTGTTCCCAGTTCTTTCCACTGTGCATTAATCTGAGAAAGGGAAGAGAAGAGAAAATTTATGGAGGGTTTCTACAAGCTCAGATTCTCAATCACGGGGACTGGAAAGGAAGGCTGGGTGGTTGGATGTTCTGCCTGGCTCTTGTGTGGTGAGGTCACTTCCAGGGCAGATGAACTGATCTCAGGTGAGCATCGCTCATTCACTCATTCATTCACCAGTAAGCACAGTCGACACTCAACCAAGGGTTTGAACTGTGCAGGTCAATCTATTCGTGGATTTTCTCCTACCTTTGCCACGCCTGAGGAAAGAAGACCAACCGCTCCTCTCCTCCTCCTCCTCAGCCCACTCAACGTGAAGACAGTGAGGACGAACACCTTTAGGATGACCCACTTCCACTTAGCAAACATAAAATAAATTTCTCTTATGATGCTCTTAATAACACTTTTTTTTTCTCTAGTTTGCTTTATAGTAAGAATACAGCATCTAACACATATAACATACAAAATATGTGTTAACTGACTGTATGTATTATCGGTGAGGCTATTGGTAGTTAAGTTTTGGGGGAGTCAAAAGTTGTTCTTGAATGTTCCACTGCACGAGGAGTCCGTGCCCCTGCGCTCTGTGCTGGTCACAGGTCACCTGACTCCCTTTGTGCCGGACGGTGTGCGAGGCACGGGGCGCGTCCTGAAAGTGACAACAGACGACCTCAGTGACATCGTTAGGACCCCAGGGACTATGGAGTCTGATCCCCCAGCACCTCAGAATGTGACCTTATTTGGAAACAGGCACACAACAAAGACAGTCAAGTTAAATTGGCCTTAGGGCTTGGGCCCCATCCAGTGTGAATGGTGTCCTTAAAAAGGGGAAATGTGGGCACCACACACACACAGAAGAAGACCATGTGAGGACGTGGGGAGAAGACAGTCGGCCGTGCGAAAGACGGAGGGTATGAGTGACGATTCTACAAGCTGAGGGACGCCTGGGGCCACCAGGAGCTCGGGGAGAGGCCTGGGACGGAGCCTCTCCTGGAGCTTCCAGAGGGAGCCTGGCCCTGCAGATGCTTGCGTCAAGGACTTGTGGCCTCCAGAGCTGTGAGGCAATACATTTCTGCTGTTCCAAGCCACCCAGGCTATGGTACTTTGCTGTGGCAGCCCTAGGACACTAATATATTAACCTAGTAAGACCCTAAAGGTGGGTAAAATGATGGCTTCTGAGCATCAGGGAGGCAGGATAGCAGTGCTCTGGCGCTCACTATCAGGGGTCCTTCCTGGCCGGAAGACTCAGAGACCAGCCTGAAGAAGCCACACTTGGCTTGGGAGTGGAGAGCGGGGTGGGGGGAGCAGCCCTGTGAGCCTAGGGGGCTGATGGTGTGTCCCCGCCCAGACTGTGGGCGTGGGTCAGCTGGCATAGCTCTCAATCAGAAACCCGGGACTCGACTTTGGGGGTTAGAGTCACTCATCAGCAGAAATCTTCCCAGAAGCAATCCTTCTGAGGATAAGGTCTGTAAATACATCTCTGATGAGATTAAGGCACCTCCTCAAAATCTCATCAGGAAGCAAGTGATGCAAATGGAACTAATAAAGGATTAGATGCAATCTGGAAACCTGCAATGCATAACGCTGTAATTACCGAGGCCTTTGGAGAATGATGGCGATATTGTAAAAGGAGGGGGAGAGGGAGGTGCGTCCAGGCCCCCCCAGCCTGTCTGGGAGGGTGGATGCCCCAATTCTAGAGGGCCCTTCCCAGGTCTTTCTCTGGAAATAGCCCCAGAGTTGAAAAGAACAATGTCTCTTGCTGCCACAGCACGCTGGAAGCCTCCCTTAGGAACACCCAGCTCTTTTTGCTCCAGTTTTGTGCTCAGTAAGCACCCTGCTGAATTGTAATTTGGGGTTCTGACTGGGCGATTTTTTTGCCAGGCCTATTCTGAGACAGGGCTATTCTCAGGACCTGCGTTCAGGCTGCAGAGGGACAGCATTGGGGAGAAGGCCAGGTTCTGATGCCAGACAGGACCATGCAAGCCAGAGAAAAGGGGACGGAAGGGCTGGGACACACTGGGCTAGCTGTGGAAAGTGGGGGAGTCCAGTGTGACCCCAGAAAACAGGCCCAGGTAGCCCAGCAGGTGGCCACGGGGAGGCTCAGCAGAGCAACCAGCATGTCCCAGACATTCGACGTCTCAAGAGAGCAGGGACACCCCCGGGAGAGGGGATCTGATAGAGCCAAAGCCAATGTCTTCAATCAAGAAGGTCGTGGCATTTTAGATTCCACATCCGAGGGAGATCACGCAGCATCTGTCCTTCTGCGTCTCTTATTCCAGTACTCATGATGTCCCCCAGGTGCACCCCCGTGGCTGCACATGGCAGGAGCCCCTTCTCTTCTAAGTGTCCTCACCATGGAAATCAAAGTAGCTGTGCGGTGAGGACATGGGAATGGGCTTGACTGCGGGCGCCACGCACAGCGTATACATACATGAAAACATCAGCTGTGCCCCGCTCCTGCCTCACCTCCGTGCCTTCCGGTCCCAGAACCAACGACATCCCATGACACAGCCTGCAGGAAGCACGTGGACAGACGGGAAGACTCAGCTCCTTCCTGGGACCTGCACTCTTGACCGTGAGACGTTTGCTCTGAGTGCGGCGCCTCAGCATCCTGCGGTGCCCCGCCCGCCCCCCTGCGCGTCCAGAGAGCAGCCAGGCCTTGCAGCACCAAGGCAGTCCCTCAGGTGTCTTCTCCCATCTGGCATTAACTGGCCAGCAAAATATCATTGCTTAGACAATAAACAACACATAGAAGCGTCTTAAGTCTGTTTGGGCTGCTATAACAAAACACCATGGACTGGGTGGCGTATGAACAACAGAAATTTATTTCTGATAGTATTGGAGGCTGGAATTCCAAGATCAGCATGTCTGGGTAGGACGTGCGTCTTCATAGACGGTTGTCTTCCCACTCTACCCTCCCACAGCAGAAGGGTTGGGGGGTTTCCTCAGGCCTCTTTTACAAGGGCACTAATCCCATTCACGGGGGCTCCACCCTCGTGACCACATCACCTCCCAAAAGCCCCACCTCCTAACACCTTGGAAGTATGAATTCTGGGGGGGGAGGGGCACAGACATTCAGACTCTAGTGAGCAATAAAGCGCAGCTAAAATATTCTTGGACAAAAAGCATGCAGGCTCTCTGTTTAGCAGAAAAAGAAATGCAGGAGCCTTGCAGGAAAATACAGAACGATGGGCCCAGCTTGGATGCAGACACGCAGGGACCGCTGCAGGGCAGAGCTGACATCTAACTCCCACCCAGGCACATGACCAAGCTCTGCCTCTCAGCTGCCGTGTCCAAGCCGCTGAGTACAGGTGACTGATCCGGGGTGCTGAGGGCGGGTGCCAGGTGTGGCGGGAAGGGCTCCCCTGCCCAGAGCACCTCCTCAGCCTGTGGGTGGTGAGCTCCAGGGGAGGTGCTGTCTCCCACGCAGGTGGGAAGAAGAGCCTCCCAGGTTCTTCTTTGAGCCAGTTTTCCTCCTAGTCTTCAGGTACTTTGCAGGCATGCGCCGATTCCTTCGGACCCAGCCTCTCTTCAGGGGGCAACACCAAATCTGGCCCAGAATGGGCCCTCCTGGGCTTGGCAAAGGGTGCGAACCCCCAGGTTCCCAGAGAGCATCCCCCCGCCCTCGCCCAACCTCAGCACCGCAGGATTCAGAACTGTTCACAATCCCTGAAACCAACTAAATACAACTTCGAGAACTTTCTGGTAAAATACAAAATAATTAAAATGGGTTTTGAATATATACAGGACTCTCCTCCAAAGTTATTTCTTTTAGGCAAAAAAAAAAAAAAAATGATCTTGTTACCATCTTGGGAACAAGAACAGATGGAGTGGCTTGATTAAACCTTCTATGAGAGCAGAGGAATTTATAGCAATGATGAAATCACTCTGTACTCTCTATGAACGCAGGAGGAACAAATCGAGAGGTTGTAAGTTGAGAACAATAATAGTGTCGTGATGACGTCACCGCCGCAAACGCCGTTTCGTGTCGGGCGTGCGTGCGGGAGACGCGCAGCCCGGGACCGGCAAGGCCAGGAAGCCGCCACACTCAGCATGCTCTCCGAGGTCACCGACTCCCTGGTTCAGGTCTCCAAGCTCCCAGTGGAAAGTCTGTTTATAACCGTGGAAGTGCTGGTCTCGCGTTTCCTCAAAGTTCCAAACGATTCTATGAGTCACAGGAGGAAGAGGAGGGGGGCAGAGGACTCAAAGGAGCTGGCTGGAGTGTCACTGTTGGGCCAGTGCTCTGCACACAGCGGTCACCTTCTAATCTCGGAAAGTGGCCGTCAGGTCAGCAGAGGGCTGGGCGAGTCCACAGCGATGACTGCCGAGGGCTCCAGCGAGCAGATGGCACTAAGCCACTTTCAGGCCACTCTATCAGCACAGTCCCCTCCTGCGCCAGTCAGAGGGCTCAAGGTCATTTTCATTGTTTTAAATTGAACTGTCCACTCACCCCTCTGTTCTTCTCTGCTTGTTTTACTTGCATAGCAGGTCAGTGTTTTGGAAACAGCATGCAGAGGGCTTGGGCGTGGGAGGGGAGAGGCGGCTAACGAGCTGTCAGAGGGCGCCCTCGCTGGGGACCGGTTAACACTCAGGGTGCAGGGTTTGGTTGCTCAGAGGGAGCAATTAGAGGGGAGTGCAGGCCAAGGGATGGTGCTGTGGTGTCCTCTGGGGTCACGGTCCCCTTCTGGGTGGAGGGAGGTAGTGGCAGCCAGTCTCCCTAGGGGATGGAGTCGTGTGTGACTGTTCTGAGCTGTGGGAGGAGTGAGCTTTTGCTAGTGGTGTGTGCCTTGCATTGTCCCTGGCTGCAGTCCCCAGACCTCTGTGCAAATATTTCCAGAATGGAAATGCCTCTCCAAGGAGGTGGGCACACCCACGCACTGGGGAGGAGGAGCAGGCCTCTGTTCTAAAGCTTGCACAGCTTGGCGGCTGTGCTGCCATCCACATGAACTCTCTTTCAAGGCTCGTTGGCCCTTTTATTTAGGGAGACGTTATACTTGGGATCAGGATCACACATACGTAAGGCATCAGAAGGGCTCCTCGGCCCAGGAAGCAGGAGTTGGGGCATGGACCCTGGAGTCCTTTTTGGAATTAGTGAAACTGGGCACGAGCTCCTCCAGGGACCTCTGCAGCCTCCCCAAATGGCAGGACAGATGAGGCTCTCATGGCCTCAGAACTGAGCACAGAGGAGTGTCTGGAGATTCCCAACAAGGTCTCCCACGCAGGAGAGACGCAGGTGCTGATGGAGAAAGGCCAGTGGGAGCACTCACAAGGGAGCACCAGGGGACGTGGGAGCATTTGTGGATGCTTCTGCCATTGGTGCAGAGGGCACGGGTGGAGTCAGGTTCTCCTCCATGGACACCAGCCAGGACCCACATGAGGTGCTCCAGACAGAGTGCAAGTTCAACTGAATTCCACTGCAGAGTTAGGCACAGGGAAAGCGTGTCGTTCTTTAGAATGTTCTTTTTTGAGACGAACCAGAGGTGGATGTTTTCCCTGCTCCTGTGGAGTCCAAATAGGCAAAAATAAAGTATTCTAAAGCTGGTCTGGGTCTTCCCTTAGTAACCCAGAAGTCACCAGGCCACCGTGACAGAGGGTGGCGCCTTGATCCAGGGCTGCCTTCATCAGGACTCCTAACAGCGCCGGAAGGGGTGGTGGTGCGAGAGGAGAGACACGAGCATGATTTGCACACACGGCTCCTCTGCTCAAACAGAAGACGGGCCCGCCGCGTGCCGGCTGTCATGCCCGCTGCTGGGTGCCTTGCGGTGGCGACCCTCGGTGGCCTGCTCCTGGCCGGATGCTGACAGCCCTACGTCGTCTCACCATTCGGTGTCAGCTGTGCCCCTCCTACACGCCATCACCCAGCAAGACAGCAGGTCCACAGCTCTAGAGCGTGGACACGGAGGGATCACGCCCTCTGGAGGAGCAACGTGTCCACAGAAGGACACTAGCCCTGCTGACGGTGGCCAGTGATGGCCACGTTTTCTGCCTGCAGGGTGGATGGATCCTAGCTGGCTGGCAGGCGAGTGCCGGCCGAAGGTGCTGTTTTTATTCACCGATAGGTTCTTGAGGAGGACCCCAACTGGGAGAAAGAGCTTTGTGCCTATTGCAGTAAACCCTCAGCAGGAGGGAATTTCACGAGAACGGCCTGAAAACTCAGTTCTCAATAGTGTCTCTTCAGGCTCTGGAAGGCCCTCCCCTTCCTTCTTTTTTTTCTTTTTTCTCTTTTTTCTTTTTCTTTTTTTTTTAAAGCGCAACAGTGCTTTACGGGTCTCCATTGCTGAGGGGGGACAAAGGGCCCATTTAACAAGCCGATGTCTTCCGCGGCTGTGCAATTTCTTTGCAGTTTAGGAACAATTTTTTGTCCACAAGGGATTGCAGCAAACATTGGTGACAACGTAATCAGACAGACAGAGGCGGGGTTAGCGACACAAACCCTTCGAATTACTCTTCATCACAGACCCTGCGCTGTTGAGCAGTCGCAAGCCTGCGCGGCTAAAGGTCAAACTCATCTGTGGCAAAGAGAAAGAAACTGGAGTCTCAGAAACCATGCTCCGCATTATTGTTGCTGCCCAAATCCAATTGTGGGAATAAATAACTTCTTCCCAAGCGCACAGAGCCCTACTCGTTGAGTGACGGCCGAGAGATCACACTGTGTGTGGTGCGTCCGTCGGCTCCGGTGTCTGCAGTCTGGGTGGCTTGAGCAGCAGGAGTCATTGCGCACAGGTCTGGCGCTGGAAGTCTGAGGTCAGTTGCCGCGTGGCTGGGTTCCAGCAGGGGCTCTCTTCCTGGCCTGCAGACGGCCGCCGTCCAGCAGTGTCCTTGCGTGGCCTTTCCTCCACGTGTGTGCAGGGCGAGCCAGAAAGATCTCTCTCTCTCCCTCTTTTATAAAGGCCACCAATCCTAGTGCATTAGGACCCCTCCCTTGCAACCTCATTTAACCTTAATTACCCTAATAACCCTATCTCCGAATGTAGTCACATTGGGGTCAGGCCTTCAAAATATGAATTTGGAGGGACACAACTCAGTCCAAAGCACATGATCAGTCTACGTGGAGTAGTGTCCAGCGCTTTGAGCTGAATAACTGAAAGGCCGGACCATTACTCTACATGTACGTATGCATGTGAGAGGAAGGGGAGAGCCTATAGCAACCCAGTCACGTGCTGGGCTCCGCTGGAGGGCGAGCTGGAACACGGTGTGGCGTTGTGGAGGTGAGCAGAGGAAGCTTGGAGCAGCTCCTGGGGAGCAGCGGACGCCACAGGCAGGACTGGGTGGGAGCGGGCAGGGGCCGGCCGAGGGCGAGCCGTGTGAGGACGTGCAGGTCACCGTGAGTGGGGGAAGCTCGCAAAGAGGACCGGAGCCCTGAGTGCTAAGCTAGGGACGCGGAAAGAGCCACTGTGAGCTGTGGGAACCCGGGGACAGGGCCGCCCGCCTGTGGCTAGAAAGGAGCTTCAAGGCCAGTGACTCGCCCACAGCGGGAGAACAGGCTGGAATGGAGCCCCGCTGGGCCAGGGCAACAGCCCAGGTTAGACAGTGGAAGGCAGAGTCGTAGGGTGAACAGTTCACTTTTTATATTTTCACACTGGAGCTCATAACGTTTACATTTCCTTCCAAGTTGCCTGATTCAGGAAACAAAACAAAACAACAACAACAAAAAAACAAGTTTTTCCTGCACTAACGCTGCTGATCCTCTCCAAAATCCTCCTGGAACCGTCAGCATAAAGACAGAACAGCAAACAGAAACATACATTAGGTATGTGAAGTTTTCCCTTGCAGTAGACACCAGGGGTAATTAAATATTAAAGCACGGCCAGCCCATGCTATGAATTCTTGGGCTAAATAAGCGAATTGTTATGATTCTACACAAACTAAACATCATTTGCTGTGCTAATGAAAACGGTTGGGTGCACTGGTAGCTTTAAAGACTAACTGTAGCTGCTGTGGTATCCTAATGTTTCTGCATCAAAAGTAAAAGAATAAAAGGAGTTTTCATTCTCGTGATTGCAATGTTCAAAAAGGCATCTTAGAGAGCTTCTTAAGTATTTCATGATTTACCCCTAGAGAAGTGAAAATAAAAACAGATGATTTTTCTCAGAATTTGGGGCATATATCAAAAGCTATTATTATTAAGATACAATTTCTACTGAAATTTCAGAAGCAAAAAGCCTGGCTGAGAACCGGCGCCCCTCAGAGACTGGCGGCCCCGTCACTCTTCCTGCTGGAGCCGCTTTCGTTCCGTGGGGGGTGGGGAGGGGCGTGGGCACAGAGGAAGTTCGTTTTTGCTAAGTTGAAAAAAGAATCCAGTTTTATAAGAAAAGGCATGTTCTCATTAAAGCATTTACAGGGACCCTGCAAATGATTTAAAGAGAGAAACACTGAACTCTGGAAAATAAACAAGCAACAAGAGCGCCAAGGTGCTGGCCGCCCGAACAAGCTCCTTGGAAGGCGAAGTGCTGTTTCCTTTCTGTCACGAAGGGCAGACCCGCGGCTGTGAGGTCACCTGTCAGATCAGCTGAGGGAGCCACAGGGAGGAGCGATGACGTCAGCTGAGGCCGCAGTCTAGACAGATCCCAGCTGAGGTTGAATAGAGACACCTGCCTCACAGCACAGATAATTCAGAGGAAGGGGAGAAAGGTACGCGTGAACCACTTCCTTTTTTTTAATTGAAAATGAAAATAGCTTTGCGGAGGCTTCCAATGGGGATAGAAATGTATCCCCTTAAAATCAGGTTATCTAATCTATTGAAGGGCAGAATATCACAGAGAAAATTAAAATGGGTTTTTAATCACGGAAAGTAAACATCCGAGCATATTTGACAAGTCTCAGCAGAAAGTCAGCTTTCTCCAGGCTAATCCTGACGGACGATGCAGGAACATCTTCCCGATCCCTCAGCCCTCCCGTCCCAGCCGAGCCTGGCCACAGCGCCTGGAGCCACCCCGTCCTCGCCAGGCCCTGCCCCCTTCTCATCAAACCACCGTGTTCTTTAGCAGTGCGCTGCCTGGGCTCCCGGCTCTCCAATATTTCAGGGAGTTTGCGAATGTGCTGTTGATACTCACGATGATTTTCAAACTGCCCGACAAGGGAGGACCTTAAATTACTATGAGGTCATCACAGGAAAGGGAATTTGTCCATGAATAACCGACATGGGCTCAGCGGCCTTTCGGTGGGGCACCTCGTTGAGTTATTCACACTCGTTTCCTTGCTCTGACCCTCCCCCTCAGCCCCAGCACCGGTTGACATTTTAACATCAAGAATCCCCCAATAACTTAGAGATAGAAGCAGCCCCTCAGGGCGATGCCGTGAGGTCTGTAGCATCTGTGACGGGCGGGACAGAGAGATTGGAATCACCTTGCAGAACAGACGCTCCCGGGCCAGGGGCCTGCTGAACCTGACTCAGCAGGTCTAGCGTAGCTGAAGGAGAGCACAGCTTGCCCGCGGGAGGTGAGACAGGAGGCAGAGGGAGAGAGAGACCCCGAGAGAAGCCGGCCACGCCAGTGAAAGGCCCCAGCTGGTTGTTTGGCCTTCCCTTTCCAGGTTAGCAAAGAAATAGACCATTTTATCATTGTTTATGATAATGAAAAATGCAACCTGCAAACAATCAAGGTGTACAATAATGAAATAAATTGGGTACACCCGTGAAATGGAACATTGTACACCTTTTAAAAGAAGTAAGAAGTGTCCTATGTGCTGGCATGAAAAGCTACGCAAGGAGTATTGTTAAGTGAGCAAATATAAGTTGCACAAACTAAGTGTGTCATTCACTCACGTTCGTACGTGCATGAAATGTCCCAGTGTGATTCATTATCACCGAGGCTGTTTGTGAGTCCTGGCCCGGGCGGGGGTTGTGCGTGGAGGCCAGAAAGCAGGCCTGGCCCCAGCAACATTACCTCGTGCCCCTGGGCGACAACAGGTTCCGTGTCCACATGAGCACAGCCCTGCTTCCCGGGTGCAGCGACGCTCACATGAGCTGACGTACAGGAAGCACATACAACAATGCCTGGCATGGAGCGGGCATCGTATGAGCGCTTGCTGTTTTCAGTTATTGCTATTAGAAAAGATACTGCCATGAGTTTGAACTACTTTTATAGTAAGAAACAAATTAACGTAAGAATCAACCATGTTTTAGCACTGCTGAAGGTTCTCACAAGTTTAAATTTATTTTTATTTATTTATTTATTTTTTTTGAGACACAGCCTCACTCTGTTGCCCGGGCTAGAGTGCCGTGGCGTCAGCTTAGCTCACAGCAACCTCAAACTCCTGGGCTCAAGCAATCCTTCTGCCTCAGCCTCCCGAGTAGCTGGAACTACAGGCATGCGCCACCATGCCCGGCTAATTTTTTCTCTATATATCTTTAGTTGGCCAATTAATTTCTTTCTTTCTATTTATAGTAGAGACGGGATCTCACTCTTGCTCAGGCTGGTTTCGAACTCCTGACCTTGAGCGATCTGCCCGCCTCGGCCTCCCAGAGTGCTAAGATTACAG
>CAUYRT010041169.1:0-58709 GCA_963574885.1 Lepilemur ruficaudatus
GAGACAGGAGGATTGCTTGAGCCCAGGAGTGTGAAGTTGCTGTGAGCTAGGCTGACGCCACGGCACTCTAGCCTGGGCAGAATAGTGAGAATCTGTCTAAAAAAAAAAAAAAAAAAAAAAGCAGAGTGAAAATACAAAACAGGACCAAAACATACTCTCCAGATGACGAAGATCCACGTTATTCTATTTGATGTAGCATGTGCGTGTGAACATGCCTGACGAGTTTCATTTCGCTGTGGAGGAGTACGTGGAAACTCACCTCGGAAGATAAAGAATGCACACGCGTTTTTCCACACTGTGTTTCCTTCGCATTTCCATGTCAGTGCCATAACTCCACATGGGTCATCCTAGGGACAAAGATGAAGGTTTGGTATCCGTTGCTGGAAAAGTGAACTTGCAGAAGAGACGTGACTGTGAGCACTTCTGTTGGATGAGGACCACTTTTAAGTGCTTTGTTTATTTTAAAATAAATGAATAAAGAGCACTAAATAGGAGACAAGGCAAGGCAAACTCTTAAAACAAGTTTCCTTAAAAACAAACAAAGAAAAAACCAAAAGGTTCATTTCCAGATTGAGGCTGCTCGCTTTTTATTCAAGGGTCTGCCTTTATTTCATCCTCTTTTGGGCCCCAGAGGCAGAGAAGGGGAAGAAAAGGTCATACAAGTTGTAGGCCAAAGTCCTGGGTGCTGCTCTATCTCAAGACCTTATCAGCTTATGGTTTGAGGCATCTGAGCCTTGAGTTCCCTATTTGTAAAATGTGGGTGAACCAATTTCCTCCCTGCTCCAGGAACGTACGAAATGCAATAGAGATTTGGAACTATAAATATAGCTGGATAATGTTGCCTAGGGCCTGTCCTGGAATCTAGCTGGTGCTCTACAAAGAGCAGCTGCTATTATTTTATTTCTAGTTTGCTCCTTTAGGACATTAGTCTTCCTTGTTTTCATCTCAGTGGTTTCTCTTGCCCAGTGGGATGCACGGCTTAGCCACCCATCCATTCAGCTATTTACTTACAAACTTTTTATTAAGGAAAACTTCAAACATACATAAAAGTAGAGAAAATGGTATTATAAACCCCAGTGTACTCATCACCCAGACACAATCATTAACTCATTGCTGCTTGTTTCACCTATACCCCTTCCATCTCCTTCCCCACTGGATTACTTTTTAAATATATCCCTGACATCAAATCATCCATCTGTAAATATTTCAATATGTGTCCCTAAAAGACGAGGACTACTTTATATAACTACAGTGCAGTTATCACATCTAAAAATAACAATAATTCCAAAGTATTGTAAAACAATTCAGAACCAATGTTCAGATTTCCCAATTGTCTCATAAGTATGTCTTTAAAAAAACTATTTTCACTGGGATCCATATAAGATCCACACACAGCATTGGGTTCATATTGTTCTGAAGTCTGTTAATGTACGGGCACTCTCTCCCTCTCTCCTTTTTTTTTCCCAGTCCTTGCAATTTATTTTTTACAGAAACAGGTCTACTATCTGGAGGAGTTTTCCAAATTCTTTTTTTTTTTTTTTGAGACAGAGTCTCGCTCTCTTGCCTGGGCTAGAGTGCCATGGCATCAGCCTAGCTCACTGCAACCTCAGACTCCTGGGCTCAAGTGATCCTCTTGCCTCAGCCTCCCAACACCTGGGACTACAGGCACAAGCGATGATGCCTGGCTAAATTTATTTATTTTTAGTAGAGATGGGGTTGCGGGGGGATGTCTCACTCTTGCTAAGGCTGGTCTCGAACTCCTGACTGAGCTCAAGCAATCCTCCTGCCTTAGCCTCCCAAAGTGCTAGGATTATAGGTGTGAGCCACAGCACCTTTTTCATTTCTTTTAAATGAAATTCTTTTATAAAGAGAATGTTTTTTGCGTCATTGACTGTTTGGAAACTCTTAGAGCAAGGATAAATGCTTGATCTTCTCTGTTTACTCACCAGTATTCAGAATAATGTGTTGGTTCCCCAGCTTCTTGCAAAAGTGAGTGGTTTTTTTTTTTTTTAAATGAACTCATGGAATTTAATACATTGTACCTGTCTCAATCAATTACAGTTACTGCTCCTTTTGATCTTCAAATTATCTCAATTATAGCCAGTGGGAACTTTTTCACCACAGCTCCTAAGTCCTTTTGATACAACACAAGTCTTCTTTGATATTGCTTCCTTGCTTTTTATCATGACAAGATATCCAGGATCATCTACATTTTCTGTCCCAATACAGAGTCAAGCATTTCCCCAAGGAAATGGCATTTAGGGGCTATGATCTGGATATTAGCAATGCTCATTACTATTGGGCTTACTATTGGTTCTGGGACTTTTTGTGGACAGAGCTTGGAAATACTTTTTTTTTTTGAATTTTGAAGTGGAATGACATGAGTTTTTAATAATTCATAATTTAGTATTACAAGACATTACTAAACTTCTTTGATTTTTATGTTTGTATTTCTTTTATTCTGAAAATCTTACTTCTTAACAACAGCAATGACTTATTTGCTTTACCCTACAATGAACAGAACAACTTTAGAATAATAATAGCAATATTACTAACAGTATGATTACTGAAAATAGTTTATGATTGTTTTTGCAGTTCTTTTTCTCCTTAGGGTATATTCCTCGAGGGACATATAGTCAAATTATTAAGGCCATGCAAAATCATTCCTTTCAATATACTGTTAGTTTTTGTTTCTTAAGGAGTATTTTATTTTTATTTTTGTTAGCTAATCATTTACATATTTATATGGTTCAAAGTCAAATCTACAAAATGTTATTAATATATAAGGAGTCTAATGTCTCACTTTATCACCTCTACCCTGTCCAATGGGTAATATTCTGTTTTAAATAGATATAAACATATTATATGTATATATATTTGTATGTATGTGTATATATACATACATGTAATGTATATATAAGTGCATGTGTGTTTAGACAATAGCTTACTAAAATAACTTTTCTCAGTGTTGCTTTCTCACTCATTGTTATATCTTGGATGCTAGTTACTTCATAGCATTTTTATAGCTTAGAGAACTCATGGCAGGCATGTACTATTATTTATTCAGCTAGCTTATTCATTTTCAGTCCTTTGCTATTTCAAATAATGCCATTTTATATTTTGGCAACTTTTCATATTTCTGTAAGTGTATTTTGGGGATAGATTCTTGGAAGTAGTAATTCCTGGTCAAAGAGAAAATGCAAGTGAAAATTTTATAGACACTGCCAATTCTCCTCTGTAGGAATTGCACCATTTTGCCCTCCCGCCATCAACAAATGAAAGGACCTGTTTCCCCAGAATATTATCACAGAGTATGTTGTCAATCTTTTGGATTTTTTGCCAATCTAATAGGTGAAAAGTGGTATATATCTCAGCATGGCTTTAATTTGCATTTCTCTAATTATGAGCAAGAGTGATCTGTTTTTTAAGTACAACCAAGATATTTTATTATCCAGATTTATCCCCTTAACATGGAGTATACTGTGTTGCTCTTTTTCTCAAGTTACAATGATATACATTTTTTTTTTACATTTTTGGACTTCAAGAGTGATCTTTCTGTGTGTTTTAAAAGTCATTTCACATTTCTTTCTTTTTTTTTTTAATGACCTCTGTTCATACCTCTCATCCGTTTTTCTATAGGGTTGATCTGTTCTTTGTGTTTAGCTCTTTATACGTGAATGACAAACAAACTGAGCTCCATCATAAACAACTTCACAGGGTGCCTTCCCCCAGCTCCTCCCTGTCTGTGCTCTGCAGTCCTTTCAGGTCCCTGGCGTCCCCTGCTCAGTCCCTAGGCCTTTAGACACAACACTCAGTGGTGCACTTCCTGCAACCCTGCCTTCCTCTGAGGCCAGGTGGTGGGAGAACAGCAAGAGAAACAAAAGCAGCAGGTGTTCTTCCCTTCTTGGGACCACAGCCCTTCCGATCAGGAGCAGAGAAGACGGTTCTCTTCCTTAGAATACGGGGCACCTGGGAGCCCCCACTGCAGTTACTGCTGCTTTCATTTCCACCATCGCAACCATCGGATTGCTTTGAGCTGGTATGTGAGAGAACAGGGAAAAGAAGAAGCCTGAAGGATTTTTCCATTCTACTTAGCGTTAGGAGTTCCCTTTCCCTCTCCTGAAGGCAGAACTTGAGGGCTTCCCCTGATCTCTCCTCTGTGCTGAGTGCCCAGCTCTTGAGTATCGGGATGTTTTGAAACGAGGCTGGGGACACCAGGAAAAAAATGGGAAATTCACAGCTAGTTCAGTGGTACGTCAAATTTTATTCTTCTCCAATCTGCTTTTTAGTGTTTAAATGAAGAAAGCTCCATGCTGTCTCCCCAGGTTTTATAGCTACTTCCCCTGGGACAGACAGAACAGAATATGCTTATTCCAACTCACCTGGAGCTGAAACTGCTGCCTCAGGGGGTTTGTTCTTATTTTCTTCCCCGCTTGAAATGTTTTTCGCCTGGATTTTTGATCGTCCAACTCCTACTCTTATTTTGGGTTTTATCTCAAATGTCACGTACTCAGAGAAGTCCTTCCTGACCAGCCTCCCTGCAGTGGTCTTTCTCCAACCTGGACAGCCCTTGCCAGGTCATGCTGTTCTTCTGTCTTCATGGCATTTGCCACTATTTGAAATTATCTTGTTTACTTGCTTCTTGTCTGTTTGTCTCCACCCCATAATGAAGGCAAGCACTTATTTTGCTAAATAATTACCTTCTTACCTGCATTTAGAACATTGACACGTAGAAAGTGCCCAGTGAGTACGTATTGAGTTAAGGAATGGAAAGAAGCAGCATTGAGTGAAGTAATGTTTGTTGGCTGATGCCTGAGGAAGGTCATTTTACTGCAGAGGAGGCCACAGACATAGGGCAGCGGGTGGGTGGCAGTGCCATTCACTAGACAGGGACCACTGGAGGATGGTCTTGTGGCCCAGGAATGGGAATCGAGGCCGTGGCCCTTGTCTTGGCTCTGCGTCTGAGTTGCTCTGCGATTCTGGAAAAGCCACTTTATCTCTTTGGTCCTTAATTTCTGCAGCTGAGAAATACTAGAATGAGATTTGTTGAGCCCTGAAGTCCTTCCAGCTTTAGCACCTTGGAATTCTCAAACATTTACGTCAACAGTTTGGCATGCCTTTAAGTTTAGTTATGAGATCCAAAAGGAGCAGTTATGCCAGAAGAACCTGTCTCTCTGCAATACGAAATCTTCCTTTGGCAAGAAAGTGAAGGAGATAATTATGGGAAAAGGGTTCTTCTTAGATTCTGACACTCAAAGGATCTGCTTGGTCCTAGCAGTATACATCTGTTTCAACAGTTGTTTTTTTGTTCTCCAATTGCATGTGTAACATCTACTCAGAATATAAGGACCAACTTCTGTTCTGCAGTGTCCTTTGGCTTTGGGGACCGTTGGGTGTTGCATTTTCCAGATTCCCAGGTCTCTCAGCACACGGAGAAAGAGAGAATTGCCTGAAACTTTTGGTACTACCAACCTGTCTCCTCCCTGAAATGTTTTCCCCAGAGCTGGCACTCTGGGTGGGTCTGGAGCATGAAGAATTACGCCTCTCCTTCCCACTGTAGTAACTGTGGACACAGAGATCCTATTTTTAGCTTGCAGCAGACATCATGTGCCCCTCCAATTTGGCTTAAATATTTTGGTTTCCTTCAAAGTCTCTGGGAAATGTATCTGGGAGACAGGCAGGCCAAATCCAGACATGCTAAGGCCCTGGAAGGCTACAACAGGAATGGGGTAGTGTGTAAACGAATTGCTTTGCTATTTATATTTCACACTGTAGCTGGCATGCGAATCATATTCAAGTTATTTGCCACATGGAATGAATAGCGTTTCCCAGCAAGGTCAGGAAAGAGGGCCTTTTTTCTCCCTTTTTCTAGTTTCCTCCATATTTTCATCTGTTTACTGGGCCTTAATATTCATCCCCTAATGAGACGTTTGCTGTGTTTTGGACACTGTCTAGCCCATGTGATGAATCTACATTCAAGGAAAGCGTTTGTTTTTCTTCATAAATGTTTCGACCTTTTATTGCTACTCATTTCTTCCATTACTGCATTTCTGAATCTCTGATGATATAGTGCCAGCGGTTTCCTTAATATAAAGCTAATAAAATTGTCACTCAAAATATTTTTAAAAGACCAGTGTAATTATCAGAAGCATTGCTGTTGGATAGTGGGGTATAATTTGGTTTCACTGTCATAAAATATGCAAGTGAGAATGTTTACAGACCCCATGTGCTGTTTGGAGAGAGTTATTTTTCATTATTTAAGTGGGCTCATGTTAAACAATGATGCAGGGTTTTAAAAATGAAGTGCATAATCATTGTGCTTTAAGTTCAGAGATGTTCATTACAGTGCTGTTTACCACACAAAACACTGGTTGTGATCCTATTGCACAATAATAGAGAATTAAGTAAATTAGAAGAAAATTCAGAACAGATATTACAATTGACTATTTTTAAATTGTAGTATTATTAGAATGTGCTTACCATATATTATTAAATAAAAGAATTACGTTATAGCAGTGTATGATCTCACTTTCTTTTCTTAATTATAAACAAATATATTTGTAAAAAAAGTGTTAAAAAAAAAAGAAAAGTTAGGCATGATGGTGTGTTCCTGTAATCCTAGCTACTTGGGAGGCTGATGCAAGAGGATCGCTTGAGGCCAGGAGTTTAAGGCTGCAGTGAGCTATAATTGTGAATGGCCACTGCATTTCAGCCTGGGCAACATAGCAAGACTCTGTCTCAAAAAATTTTTTTAAAAAAGAAAATAGGTACAAAATGTAAAAACACATGAAAATTATTTACATGTGAATACATTGTAATAGATATATTTACCAATATGTATTTTATATGTGCATATTTATATATATAACTATATATTTATCGGCCTGAAGGGAAATACTAAATTCTCCATAACTATTAATAGTCAGTGATTATCCCTAAATTCTGGGTGATTTATATAGTATAGCATAGTGGTTAATCTCATGCACTCTTGAGCTACACCGCGTGAATACAAATCCTGGTTCCACCATTTGTTGGCTCTGTGATCTCTTTCAAATTACATTACCTCTATATGTCTCAATTCCTCTTCGTAAAATGGGGAGGATAGAAACTGCACCTGCCTTATAGAATTGTTTCAAGTAATAAGTTAAGACAGGAAAAGTGCTTAGAATAGTACCTGGCACATAACAAACACTACATAAATGTCATTATAATTTTCAGTATTATCCATATTATTAGCAATGAATATGTAGTCTTCTATCCTTAGAAAACAATTCAGTAAATGTTATTTTTAACCAAAAATGTATTGCATTATTGATGCAATCTTTACAGAAATGTATCCCCCTTGTATCATAAATGTTTTGGGTTAGCAGGAAATGACAATAAAAATAATGTACTTTAGGTATCTAGAATAAATTATTAAAAGCTATTAATAAATTCACCTTTTTCTGCCTATTTACTATCAAATATTAATATAAGCAGAGCATGAAGAGTTTCTCCTACGGCAATGCTGTCAAACTTTTGACATTCATCAGAATCACCTGGAGGTCTGATTAGCATACAGATTGCTGGGCCCCACGCTAGAGATTCTAATTCAGTACTTCTGGGGTGGAGCCCGGGAATTTGCATGTCTAACAAGTTGCCAAGTGATGCTGCTTCTGGTTCCCAACCACACTTTGAGAGCCACTGACTTACAGCCCCTAATGTTGCCATCACGGGAAAGACCTATGACCAGGAAATCAGCACCCCTGGGCTTTCAATCACTCCCAGCTGTGTGAGATTTCCTCTCTCCCTCCTTTTCTTCCTTTCACAAACATTCATGGGACACTGACCATGGGCCAGGCACTGTATTTGGTGCTGGGAATAAGAAATTTTTGCTCTCAAGGAGTTTACAGTCTAGGAGGAATCTCAGGCAGATTACTTAATCTGCTTTCCAATAGCTCAACCAGGAAATGAAGAGTTGAATCATGAATTTATTTTAATGGCAATTCGTGAACATTTACTATGTCCTAGGCTTCATGAAAAGCAAAAAGAAAAATAATTTCATTTTATAATATTTTCAGTATGCAATGTACATCCATAAGCATGATCTCAATTGAGCCTCCCACCAACCATGTGTGGCAGATAAAATACCATTAACCCTATTCCGCAGATGAGCCCACTAAAGCACAGAGAGGTCAAGAGGTTTGGCTGAGCTGGAAAGAAGCTAAGAGGGACTTGAACTCAGTTCCTTGCTCCATATTCCAGACTCTTTCATCTGTATACATTATCAACTGAATTTTCTCTAAGGTTCCTTCCTTCCTGCTCTTTGTGATAAATATCGGTTGAACTAAATGGTGATCTTTTTTTAACCTATTGTTCCAAAGCAGTAGGTACTACTTTTAGATAAGCTTTGGAAACTCATTTAACGTCATCAGCAATGTAAGTCATCAAATATTTATTGAGTAGATAATATGTAATTGCGATGCACTAAGGTTGGAGATTTAAAAATATATGTGTATATAAAATATAGCTCCTCTTTTTGAAGGGGCTTAAAGTCTAGTAGGACAGATACATTGACAAGAAATACTATATAAAATGTAGAAAGGACAATGACTAAAGAATGCCTAGGGTGCTAGGGTGCCACAGAGTGAGGACACAAACCCAGCCTGGGGAAAGGATTGGCGAAGAATTCCCAGGAGAGCTCCTGGCTTAGCCGATTTGTGCGAGATGATGATTTGCATAGCAAATGTGGTGGGGAGCAGGTGATCTTGGCCTAGGGAATTGTATATCCTAAGCCTCTGAGGTGTAAAACAGCACGTTGGGATGTGTCCTGTATGTGGTAGGAACACTGTATCACAGAGGTTCGAAGCTTAGGCTTTGGAGTCAGATGATGTGTCCTTGACCCCAGTTTTTTTGCATATTAGCTGGTGATCTTGGGCAATTTAATCTCTCTGAATTTGATTTCTACAACTGGAAAATGGAGATAATAATGCCTACTTCAGTGGGTTCTTGGGAATGAAACAAGGTAATGCATGTACAACTCTTTTTTTTTTTTTTTCTTTTGAGATAGAGCCTTGCTCTGTTGTCCAGGCTAAAGTGTTATGGCATCAGCCTAGCTCACAGCAACCTCCAACTCCTGGGCTCAAGTGATCCTCCTGCCTCAGCCTCCTGAGTAGCTGGGACCATAGGCTCATTCTACCAGCCCCAGCTAATTTTTTCCATTTTTGGTAGAGATGGCATCTCGCTCTTGCTCAGGCTGGTCTTGAACTCCTGACCTCAAGAGATTCTCCCACCTTGGCCTCCCAGAGTGCTAGGATTACAGGTGTGAGCCACCGTGCCCAGCCACATGTACAACTCTTGACACAATGCTTACCACAAAATAAACTCCCAACAAATGGTAATATATGATAATGATGGTGATAATGGTGATTAGAAGGGATTATAATAAATAACAACTCACCTGTGCATCATACTGTAATTATATTGAAAGTAAACATGTGGTGATAATTTCCTGGGGATTTACTGTCTTCAAGACCAAATTGGCTTACACAAAGAAAGCAGGAACAACTTGTGTAAGCAACTTTGCATTTCTATGCCTACGAATAAACAATAAAAGTTTACTGTTATTTACCGAAAGTGGAAGGAGAGAGAAACAGCCATGGTTCCATATCTGGCAGGCTGTCATTAACAATTATTTAGCCTATGCTTTGCTTTATTCATTCTGGTAGCGTCAGGGCCAAAGAACGAATAGGTAAATTTCCCATCCATATCTGAGGAAGGGCGGGCAACCTGGAGTTTTGGGTGCCCCTGCTCCACCGGTTCGTTGACAACTTTCTTCATTTTCCAGATGAGAGAAGGAGGGAAGTGTTGAAGTCCTTTCTTGGAGATAGGGAAGGGATAGGGATTGTAAATTTCTGGGTAGGGCATCCAAAATCAAGGCTGCTTTTTGTACAAAGCTCTCCAGGCCCTCGGTTAAAGGGTAGTTGTGTGGATGCTGTGCTCTTGGAAAGGGCGTCTTAGCTCCCGAGGCTTCGGGATGAGGGAGAGGAAGGCTGAAGGAGCACACAGAGCAGCCCTCCCCCACGGCACGTGGATTAGACGGAGCGGTGGTGAGAGTAGTGGTGGTACGGGACTGATGACTACAACTCTCATTTCCATTTTTCCCAGACTGCGTCAGCACCCACATTCTGAGAGAGGAAGCCACAAACACGACAGTTACTACGCTTCTCGTAACCTCAGTGTGTGGGGCAGGAAAGTGGGTGTAGAAAAATAAAATCACGTGACATTGCTCAAACCAGGAGTATTGAGTCACAATTTTTATTCAAAGTAACTTTTATACAGGCTTCAATTCATTAGTTAGAGTGCTCATATTAGCAAGCTCCAAGTCAGATGCCAAAGAAAACTGGCATAGGAGTGACCGTCCCACCCCACCGCCCCAGCTAAAACGCCTGACTGGGTGTCACTGCCTTGATCACTTCCTCCCTTCTCTATTCTCAGTCGCCTGGTACCTGCAGTCCCAGAGGACGGAAGGGCATGCATCAGAGCCTCTGACGGGCAGCTTTAAAAGGCTGCCGACCCTGGATTATTGATTTCCTGATGGTGGCCAGGATATTTTAGCAGGCCCTGTATCTTTTTCTTTTAATGGCTGCCCAGATTTTGGACTGTTATCAGCTCTGCTGGCGCTGCCGTCACACACACAGTCTTGGCAAGAGAATGTCACCGCACCCTCTCTGCCACCCCTCTCCACCTCTTGCACCCCTTTCTCCTTGTAAACCTCAAAGGACTGCAAGGAAGGAGTTGCCACCTGCTGCCCCATCCTCCACTAGTTTGACTGGTTTTTCCTGCTAAGGCAACCCAGCTCCTCTGCTTCTGAGGCCCTGGAGACCTAGGTGGGTAGCAGCCATAGGACAAAAAAAAAAAAAAAAAAACGAGTTTGGCAGGCAAACAGTAAAATAGGTCTTTCAAGTGATTCTGAGAACCTGAAAAGTGACTTTGTTGTAAAACCTGTGATTTTCCTTTCTCCTTTCCAATGAGTTGGATTTTTGAACTATACTTAGTATTCAGAACTCAAAGTACTCTCTGTTCTCATTGCTTGCGAATGTATTACAAAGTGAACCCTTTCTCCCAGTAAGGGGCAGAGGCTTTTTGAAGAACCCTGCTGCTGTCCTTCAGATGGTAATCATATTTGACACACTTCAACTGGCCATCATCACGCCAGGTTCTAAATACATTTCTGAACAAGGGAAACGGAGAAAGTATTCTCTTACTCTTGAAAAAAAATACACAGAAGTTATTAATTTAATTCCAGCCTTCCCTAGATAGAAACTGATTGCCATAGAAAGTGAGGTAAGAAACTAACATCTACTGTAACACCTACTATGTGCTGGGGGCTCAGCACACACACTCTCATTTAACCCTCCAAAAGGCTAGCTTGGACAGGCTGTCATTGGTATCTGGCAGGTTTTCATTAATTAATATAGCAGTAGTTCCAGGAGGGCCACAGCAGAAGCTGCAAGGCCTATAGAGTTGACTAATATCACTAACGCCATATTCTATTGCTTCAAGCAAGTGATGAGGCCAAACCAGATTCAAGAGTTGGGGAAACAGGGCAGGTGCGGTGGCTCACGCCTATAATCCTAGCACTCTGGGAGGCTGAGGTGGGAGAATTGCTTGAGGTCAGGAGTTCCAGACCAGCCTCAGCAAGAGTGAGACCCATCTCTACTAAAAATAGAAAGAAATTAGCCGGGTGTGGTGGTGCATGCCTGTAGTCCCAGCTACTTGGGAGGCTGAGGAAGGAGGATCACTTGAGCCCGGGAGTTTGAGGTTGCTGTGAGCTAGGCTGATGCCATGGCACTCTAGCCTGGGCAACAGAGCGACACTCTGTCTCAAAAAAAAAAAAAAAAAAAAAGAGGTGGGGAAACAGATTGTACCTGTGTACATGCAAGGGCTGGGTGGAATTACTGAGGCCATCTTTACAAACCAACTACTACACTGAACCTGAATAAAAAGGAGTAAGGAGAGCTGGCTCATACCTAACTCCAAGGGTGTAATATTAAATGAAATAACATTCACAAGGTGTTTTGAGCAATTTGCAGAAAAATGTGGTGTCTGGTCAAAGTGGTCCACTGTAAATAAACAGAAGTAATCTTTGTCACCATGATGTGCAAAATCAATTAGGTAGATTTAATCTGATTTGGAGGGTATGTTTGCAATGGTCAGACAGAATATAGGCAATATTTATTTGGCATACATATGGTTCACTGTGCGGAGCTCTGGAGAATCATTCAGTAGAGCAGTTGAAATTGAACTGAGGCCCATGGACTTCTGGCTGGGAGGACGTGCCAAGGAATTAGGCTGTGGGCAGAGAGAACAAGCTGGTTTCAAATATGAGCCCCAAATTAAAAGTCAAAAGGGTGGATGTTCTTAATGGCAGGTGTTGATTTGCAACTGAGCTGCTTCTCCCGTAAACGACACTGAGAAGCATGCTCCTGGGCGTGCAACAGCAATGCTTTACTTCTCTAACAATGGTTAAAGGTTGTCCAAGCCAGACCAGGTAGACATGCTAATTATTTTAGTGTCTATTGTACTTCCTTATTTCTAAAGGCTTTAGATCTCTATTAGCTGTGATAAACTGGGCCTTATACCTCGATGAGGTTTACTGCTTAGAATGGCCTTGGTATGCCTGTTTCCTGATGATGGATTCAGAAAGCAGCCAAGGAAACACAGCAACTAGTAGGGGAGGGATGGAACAATTCCTGAACTTAAAATATTGTACCCAGAAGAGGAATGCCAATGACATCAGATTGGGATGTAGACTTTGCTTTACTCCTCAGCTCTGCTACCCACCAGTTTTGTAAGCTTAGGTGTTTCCCTCCTTTCATCCCCACATCAGGTAGGATGTCCATAGTTACCTCCTGAATCTTGCATCACATCTCTCCTGCCATTAGCGAGGCGTTTATCAACTATCTTTTGGGTTAAAGCAAAGCCTTTTGGAGTTCATGTCTGATTATGTCACTCTTCCTTGGCTCCCCATCACCTCTCCAGACTCCTGAGTTTGGCAAACAAGACTTTTCATGATTTGGATCTGTCTGTCTGTCCAGGTTTCCTCCTTGCCACTGCTCTCCCTCTGTGGTACATTGATATTGGGGGCGGGGAGGCCAAATTCTCCCTACTTGTGTTTACATGATTTGCAGAAAGATTGTGCAGTTTCTCCCATCAAGTAGTGGAGTCTATTTCCCTACACCTTGACTCTGGGCTGGCTTTGTGACTTGCTTTGGCTTGTTAAATACACTGGAAGTGGCACTATGTCAGTTCTGAGCCTAAGCCTCGAGAGGTCTGGAGTACTTCTGATTTCTCGCGGAACCCTGCCACTGCCGTGTGCACAGGGCCAGGCTAGCCTGCTGGAGAATGGGAACCTATTTGGAAAACAGTCCAGTTGTCACAGCCAAGGCTATACTAGACCACTCTACAGCTAGCCGATGCCCAGACATGCAAGAGAAAACTCCCTGCCCGGCACTCAGCTGACTGCCCATACGTGAATGAACCTCACTGAGACTGCCAGATCTGCTCAGTGGACTCAAAGACTCATGAGCAATAATAATGCTGTTATTATTTTACGCCACTGAATTTTGGGGTGGTTTGTTACCCAGCAATGGCTAATTGGTATACCCTTAATTCCATCTCTCTATACTGTGGGCTCTAGTTGGCTAAATTTCTTGCTGTTTTCTATATATGCCATTCTCATTTTCACATTTTGGCCTTTGTACAGGTTGGTTCCTCCATCTGAGATGCTCTGTCTTCCAGCTTCACCCTTTGCTTGGCTAAATTCTATTCATTTCTCATGACTCGGCATAGATATGTCTTTCCCAGCAAGTTTTGCCTAACCTTTATCATGACTAGGTTAGCTGTCACTACTGGCAAAGACTCCTTGACCTAACTCTAGTGAGGCTCCTCCAGCCCGCTAGACCAGGACCTCCAGTGTCCATCCTTGTTGGGCCTTCATTGTCCAGTAAGAATCCCAAGTCAGTGCTTTGGTTTGAATGTGTCCCCCGAAGTTCATGTGTTGGAAGCTTCATCCCCAGTGGAACAGTGTTGGGCAGTGGGGCCTAACAAGAGGCCATTAGGTCATGATGGCTCTGCCCTTGTGAATGGATTCATGCCATTGTCTTGGCAGTGGGTTCACTGTAGAAGTGAGTTCCCCCTCCTCTTGCTCTTTCCCATTCATGCTCTCTTGCCCTTCTACCTTCCACCAGGGGATCCCACGGCAGAAAGATTCTCACCAGATATGGGCTCCTCGACCTTGGACTTCCCAGCCTCCAGACCTGTAAGAAAAAAATTTATTTTTTTCTTTTCTTTTTTTTTGGAGACAGCATATCACTCTGTTGTGCCTGGGCTAGAGTACAGTGGCATCATCATAGCTCACTACAACCTCAAACTCCTGGGCCCAAGCGCTCCTCCTGCCTGTTGAGTAGCTGGGACTACAGGTGCACACCACCACATCCAGCTAATTTTTCTACTTTCTGTAGAGATGGGGTCTCACTCTTAATCAAGCTGGTCTCAAACTCCTGGCTTCAAGCTATCCTTCTGCCTTGGCCTCCCAAAGTGCTATGATTATACATGTGAGTCACCACACCCGGCCTCTTTTCTTTATAAATTACCCGGTCTGTGGTATTCTGTCATAGCAACACAAAATGGACTAGACAGTCAGCTTAGAAAGAATCTCAACCCTCGCTATATGATCACCCTGGCCTACCTTCAGTAAGAATCCTGTTAGGTCAGTGTAGCAAGAATTATCCTATCCTCTTAGTAATTTCCCATTCACTGACACCTCCACCCAGCTTCTTGGCTGTAAATCCCCTCTTTTCCTTGTTGTATTTGGAGTTGTGCCTAATCTCTCTCCCCTATTGCAAAATCCTATTAAAATAGTCTTCTGAAAAAAGTCTTCCTTACCAGTGTCAGAATAATTGTTTTCTTTTATGCTGTTGTGTTTTCCCATAACACCCTGCTCTCAGCTCTTCTTAGCACTTGTTATACTGCAGTGCAATTCTCTGTGTACTCATCTGACTTCTTATTCTCCTTTAAGTTCCAGAAGACAGGCCTGTCTCTTGTTTGAAGTATTAATAACATTGTCTGAGCTTAGCATAGGTCTACCATACGGTAGGAACTAGTATAACTTTGTCAATGAATGAATGAAACCTACTTCCCTTGGTTTCAATTTCTTCATCTATAAAATGTAAGGGGTAAAAAGAATCTGGGATGCACGTAGGTTTTGTTTTGCATGCTGACTCTGATCCATTGGTCCTGAGTGTCTCTAGCTATGCTGAGAAGGATTGTGTGACAGTGACTAGAGTTGTAAGGAAGGAATGTCATGATTAATTAGCTGTGTCCACCATGGTCAGGAAATAGGAAGTGACAGCAAGCCTGCCAAAGACAGCCCAATCCAGGGAAAGAGGATTCTCTGGCTCATGTGAATATCAGTCTTGCTCAACTCAGCCATGTCTGCCTTATATATTGTGCCAATGAAGAGAAAAACCAAATATGAAACCGACTAGATGCCGAAGTTAATGTTGCTTCCTGTGAAAGAGATCAGGTGCTCACCAATCCATTTTCTCTTCCCCAGCCCATTTTTAGCACACACTGGACTATGTTTTTCCAGCCACTTTGCATTAAGTTTGGAGCACAGACTAGGTACCACCAATGTTGTGTCAGCTGAAGCGTGTGAGTTGTCTCTGGTTAAGTTCAGGGGAGCCTTCTTTGTGTTCCCCTTTTCTCCCTATTGGCTGGTTCTATACCGAGAAACCACAGAAAGGATTTGGGCACCTGAGCAAATGCATCCCACATTGGATTTTGATAGAATGAGAAATAAACTTTTATCTCTCAAGCCACTGAGATTTGGGAGTGGGGAGAGTTGTTATCTGAATATATCTGCCTACTTTATTTTCTTCTTTCTTTTTATTTGTGGGTGTGGAAGCATTGAGAGGGTATATACCAAATGTTACTGGCATTCATGGAAGTCAATAAAAATTACATTTGATACTTTGAGTGCTTCAGCTAACCTAAAGTAATGACTTTATAAATTGAGAAACTTTAGAAGCCTGTGTTGCTCTGGTCTGCATTTATTGCTGCTCTTTGTATCCTTGGTTCTTTTCCCATCTAAGATGACCCACCATGGGGGCATGATAAAGCCCTACATGGGACACTCCCTACCCTTTTCTCTTGATATCAGTTGCCCATCAGTCCCTGCAGATGAAGATGTTTATGGCTCTTTAAGCCCAAGAAGTTAATGATTTCTTCCCTCAAACTTCCTGCCTTCCACAATTTGATTACAAAAGTTTTCAAGCTCATGACTGAAGCAGAAGAAGTAGGTTTAAAATATTCATGCCTCTGTGTCTGCAGCAGCTGCAAATGTGTATTTCCAGCCAGACAGCTGCAGCCTTCTGGTTCAGGAAGGCAGGGCCCAGGCTACATGAAGGGGAAGTAGGAGTTGACCTTTCTAAAGCTCTGCCCTACGACCTTGGGCCTATTACCGTCTGAGTTCCTGGCAGTGGAGCTTCATTCTTCCCCTAATAATTATGGTTCCCAGAGCTGACTGATTTTCACGCAGTAAAATGTTTTCTCTCTGTAATTCCATCGAAACTTCCTCATCTGAAGCCCAGTTCTCTCACCTGGCTCTCTTTTCAATGCACTAATCCGATCAATTTGGGGGAACTAATGGCTTATGAGGTCCCTAGTGAGGGAAGTGGCTTTCCTTTGCTGTCCATGTAATAAATGAACATCTCTATAGTAGCCTATGGCGGAGAATGTTGCTTAAACTGGGCATTTTAGGCTGGTAAGAACGAAAGAAAGGCTCTGCGGCAGACCAGTGGGGGGAATCCTTGGATGTGCATGGCCTTCTTGCCCTCCCCAGATCATCCTTTGAAGGTAGCAGTGTGATCTGCCAGTGCCCAGGGCTGGTCCAGTGTGTCTGCTGTGGTGGCAGAAGAGACCAAAGCAACAGAGACAGTGGGAGTTTGGATGTAATGAGTGGCAGGATTTTAATGTCGTGTGCCAGGGTGCATGTGGGAGGGTTGTCTGAGTCAAGGTCAATAGGACGGTGCGGATTTCGGTAAAAACAGGGCAGCAGGAGGGCACTGAAATTGGGTGGAGACAGAGGTTTTAGAATGTAACAGAAGGCAAACAAGAGAATGAGGCAACTGGGTTTTTTCATGTGGGTTTTTTTTGTTTTTTTTTTTTTTTTGGTATTTTTGTGGTTATCACAGAATGGGCCTGAAGGCTTGAATCCGCCCCTGACTTTGACAGGGGAAGCCCACGCCGTCACCACCGCTATGCAGGGTCACGTTTATTGAGCCCTTACTGTGTACTGGTGGTTCATTTATTGCTCCCTACAACTCTACACAGTCTAAGTGTTATTATCCCACACTCATAGATGAGGAAACTATGGTTAAAAAATAACTTTGTGGAAGGTCACAAAGCTAATAAAGTGGAAGGGACTAGACCCTTGCTTGTTCTTCCCCACCACGCCTTATTATTACAATCGCTCCAGAGAGGGAAGGGGGTGGAAAGCTCCACCTTTTGCAGGAAAGCTCCACCTTTTGCAGGAAAGGTTAGTGGACAGCCAGAAGGACGGGGAAGCCGGTGCTGAGCTGTTGGGTTAGGAGTTGGTCCTGCTAGGTGGGATGCCACCAGCATCTCTGGCCGGCCATGTTCTCTCGGGGCAACCTTTGCAGCCAGTGTCCTCTGGCCGATGAGACAAAGTGGGCTGCCAGCTCAAATAAGATAAAGCCTCGTCAGTGCTAGAGAATGGGAACATGGAGGCGAAAGCCCTAGAGAGTCCGAGGTTGTCATGCACCTTGTCAGTCAGGCAGAGCCTCTCGATGGAAGAGTCCCCAGCATTGAATGGCCCACGGAGGATGCTGACTGATGTTGCCCTTCAGAGAGCCCACGCGATGACAAAGGACATGCATAACTGTACATTTGCAAGTGGAAAATCCACTGTGACAACAGGCTGCATTTGAGTCACCAAATGTATTCTGCCACCTGGCTGGAACTTGACCTCCATGGCACGTCCGGAGAAGTCAGCCGTGGCTCCAGCCTGGGCTGCCAGTGCAAGGAAAACGGTTTAGCAATCAAATCTTTCAAAATCAATTTAGCTCATGCTCCAAAGTCCTGGCTGGAATTGACAGCAACTTCCCTACTGGTTTCCTCAACCATCAGATAAAAGTGCTGAGCCGTTTTAAACCTTTCTGAAGCCAAGACTCACCTTCAAGTGGAATTTTAAGAGGCGCCTGCAAAGAGATTTGACTTAATTCCAGAAGTTTCCTTCCCACCAGCATGAACAATTAGCATAGCAATTCCAACCTTGGGTACCTGGAGTTTACGTACAGTGATCTGAAGTGGGAAATATTCAAGAGGCCCATGCCTAGTGGTGAAGTGAAAAGATTTTTACCCACCTCTGTCCTATGAAATGGGGATGATGATAATGAACTCTGCTGGGTGGGTGCAGGCCAATTAGTCCAAGCTTGCAGAGCTCAGAGTCTTATTACAGCTTTACTGCTTGTGGAGGATCCGCAGCATCTTCCTGTGACTTTGCATGTGAAACTAATTGCCCTGAAAATGTCAGGAATTTGATCTTCCATCAAATCCTCCAGCCCTTCAGATCCCTTGACAATCTTGGGCTATTTACATCTCAAGGTTAAAGGAGGCTGTGCTTTCTGGATGCTAATCAGTTGTGAAAACTTTTGATCTACTCTTGAAAACTACAACATTTGCAATTGCCCTGTTCTAAGCGTGGTAAGAACTGAGCAGTAGAGGTGTGGATAGGTTGGCTTTATTGAAATGAGCAGTGTGTTTAGCAGTCGTGAGTTTTAATTCTATTTTCCTTAGGGCACTGTGGGCTCTTGGAAAATCACTTAATATTTCTGAGGTTGTTTTTTCCCCCCCTCCAAACATGAAGTGAACTTTGTCGTATCTCCCCAGGGTTGTGGAAATTACCCTTATAAAACTCTCGTTTGTAATAACTTGTAGATTTAAAAGAAAGGAATTTTGCAAACATGTTCTTGGAAATATGTGCTTACACACATGTATGTGTACTTACTGTTTTCCTGATGTGCTTTTAGCGATACTAGGTACTTTGTAGTGATAAAATCATCTTTCTAAATCAGGCTTCTGAATAGTAGCACTATTAACATTTCAGACCAGATCATTCTTTGCTGTGGGGGGCCTGTCCTGTGCACTGGAGCATCCTTAGCCTCTACCTGCTCGAGGTCAGTAGAACCCTCGAGTTGTGACAGTCAAAAATGTCTCCAGACATTGCCACGTGTCCCCTGGGGTAGAGTTGCCAGATTTAGCAAATAAAAATACAGGATGCCTACTTAAATTTGAATTTTAGAGAAACAAGAAATAATTTTTAGTGTGTGAATTTAACTAGATATACTAAATATAATCTGGCAACATATGGGATGGATGGGGGGGGAATCTCCCCACAGTTAAGAACTATGCTTCTAGATAAAGATTTGCACTTATTAGTGAACTCACATTATTGACTACCCCATCCTTCTCTTATTCCTGCCCCACTTTTCTTTCTTTCCCACCTCTCACCCTGATTCCAGCCTTCATGATAGAGGATAAAATAAATTCCATGTGGGTGTCACCACAAAATGTTACTAGCCTTAGGCGTGACAGGAAGTAGAAACACATTGCTACTATATGTATAATACTGTGATAAAATGGGTGTCAGTTACAAAATAAAAACAAAGGCAATTTTTCGTCCAATTTGTGCTGCTATAACACAATACCACAGACTGGGTAATTGATAACGAAAAGAAATTGATTTCTTATGGTTATAGAGGAGGGAGAGTCCAATATCAAAGGGCAGATTTCTAGTGAGGTCCTTCTTGCTGCATCATTCCATGGCATAAGGCAGAAAAGCAAGAGACAGCTTGTGCATGCATGTGTGAGAGAGAAAGAGTGACAGAGAGACAGAGACAGAGACAGACGAGGGTGGGAGAAGGGAGCTGAACTTGTCCTTTTATCAGGACCCCATGGTAATATCAACATCAGTATTAGTCCATTCATGAGGACAGAGCCCTTATGACCTAATCACCTCTTCAAGGTCCCAACTCTAAACACTGTTGCATTGAGGATTAAGTTTTCACACATGAACTTTGGGGGACACATTCAAACCATAGCAGCAATTCAAAATGATGCCTCTCTAAGCAGAATGGCATAGGACCCCATCAGATAGGCCTTTGAGGAAAAGAAATTCTGTGTGCTTTCAAGGTCTCCATGGGTCTTTTGAAAGCCAGGTGCTGTGTGGCATACAGATAAGGAAAAGGCACAATTATGCCTATAAAGAAGCAACACGTTGTACTTCCATAGAGAGATACTTGCTGATAACAGCTGGCATGTTCCCAGTGCCTAGTCAGGGCACGGGTGATAAGCAGGAAAAGAAACATGTCGCCGTGGGTGGATTGGGATCAGGGAAGCCTTTCTAGAGTAGGTGAAATGGAAGGATGGTCGCTTTCAAGGTGGGGGTAAGCAAGCTGGTTGGAGACATGTGAGTACCTGCTGAGGACCAATAATTTGGTGATCCTTTAAATTGATAGTCCTTAGGTATTTGTCAATGTCAGTGTAGAGAAGCAGCATGTACATAGCAGAAGGAGCGAGGAAGAGGCTAGCTTTTGTCAGGCTTTAGCTTCTCCTTTATTATTCCCAATAATTTATCATTGCTCCACTCTGCAAACAAAATTCATCAGGCCACCAGCTTAGAGACTCTGTTGGTACTGGGTCTGCTCCTCGAGGCAACCCTTCCTCCCCACTCACTCTGCAAGCACTTTATTTACTATTTCATTTAATTCCATACAGAGCTATTCTGAGATAAGTTCTCTGCTTTCTTACATTTGTCATTGTGTTTCAGTGCCCCTTACAGATTTTTTTTGCATTCATTGCCCAACTAGGTCCCTTCTTAATCCAGCTCTAATCCTATCAAGATGTTATTGACGTACATGTTGTGATTAAAACACTTATATGTATTATTCACTCTTTGAAAGGGTCTTCACCACATGTTCTACGGAGGGCCACCTCTCATGGTGGCGGCAGAGGCAGCACACAGTGCTACCGTGGTAGGAGCATTAGATTGAGAGGCAGGAGGCTGGTTTCAAGCTCTGGTTTTGCAACTAACTTGCTGCATGTTGTTGTGTAAATCACATTCTCAACCCAGCCCGTCCTTTCTTCCTCTAAATGTGGAAGGTTGGACTAGAACCAGGGTGGCAGAACAAGTTTTGTCTTACATGCCAATTCCACTTGGTTGGTAACAGCTTCCTGGACTGATGCATAGAGAAAACTTTTTAGATCACATCTGGACTCTGGAAGAAAGAGTTATCAATTAGCAATGTCCACCATGGGTGAAGAAACAGGGTAGTGGGGGTGATGATGGCATGGGTGTCTCATTTTAGCATCCCTTGGTTGGATAGGCTCTAAGCAATTCCAATCAGAATTCTTACACTCAATCTGAATATCAGTTAAATGTTCTCAGAGGGTTTTTGTATTCAAAATTAGGATTCCATAGATTTTCCCAAATAGATAGCTAAGTTATTTAAGCAAGGAAATAGCTATAATTCTTTGCTCCATGTAGGATGGCTTTGCTTCTAACCTGCCTCATTAGGATCTACACATTTGTGTTTTTTCTAGAAGTGGGGAATTTTTACACTGATAGATTCACACTGTCACTAAGACCTTAGTGTGACCAACAGCATACATTGAAAATTTTGGTTATAAAATAAGGTGATATGACCAAAACCGAAACATAATAAAACAAGAAGTCAAGCATAGCCAGGTGCTATGGCTTATGCCTATAATCCTAGCACTCTGGGAAGCCAGGGTGGGAGGATTGCTTGAGGTCAGGAATTTGAGACCAGCCTGAGCAAGAGCAAGATCCCGTCTCTACTGAAAACAGAAAAAATTAGCTGGGTGTGGTGGTGCACACCTGTAGTGCAAGCCACTTGGGACGCTGAGGCAGGAGGATCACCTGAGCCCGGGAGTTTAAGGTTGTAGTGAGCTATGATGATGCCACTGCACTCTAGCCTGGGTGGCAGAATGAGACTGTCTCAAAATAAAAAAAAAAAAAAAAAAGCCAAACACTATACACCAAGTTAAAATGAAAACTGCAGATTGAGTGAAAATATTTGCAAATACTTACTTAACACATACTTAAAAAGTAAGGAACTCCTAAAATCAACAAGAAAAAGACAAATCTGGAGAAAAAGAGCAAATAATATGAACAGGTAACTCAAAGAAGAAGAAATATAAACCCCATTAGAAAAACATGAAAAATTAAATCTTTTTAATAATCAAAGAACTGAAGCAGGATACTATTTCTCTCTATCATATTGGCAAATAATTTTCAATGTTAGCAAAGATGCAAAGCAGAAAAGGTGGTGAATTTGTGCAACTATTTTGGAGGACAGTTTGGAATCGCCTATAAACGCTTTGAATGCATGTATCCTTTGATCCAGCACTTTACATCTAATAATTTATCTTAAAAAAGATACTGGTGCAAGTGTGCAAAGATATACATATGCACACACATATATACATACTCAAGGAAATTTATTGCAACAATTTTAAATAGCAAATACATGGGATCCAATTAAATACATATAATCAATAAAGGAATAAAGAAATAAACATGATACACCCATGTAAGAGTAACCTATACATGCCAGAGTGTGCTGGGGCAGCTTGGTTCAGCTGGAAATTGTTTTCCAGAGTTCCCTTCCCTGTATGGTTTTGTGCTGGAGTTGACCACAAGTGGATATTTTGCAAGATTGGGAAGGTAGAAGAAAAGAAGTGGCCGTTACTCTCAGAGGGTTGTTGTGCTCAGCTGTGGTGACAGACAGATGCAGAGGTATCCAGCAGGTTCTGACTAGTCCTTGGCACTCCCCTCCAGTCTCCCTAACTGTGGGCCCCAGACCCAACACCAGGTGCTTGGCCGTGGACCCACAGGGGTGCTAGTTACACAGAGCAAGAGCTAGGGAGATAACCAAAGGGTAGTTTTGGAGATTACGGAACACTAATTCCTGGAAATGTTAATATCATGTCACTGTGGTCTACCAGTTAGAAAGGGGGCGTATGGCTCATGTCCATCTCACAGTGAGCCAGTGGTTCCCTCACTCTACCCCACATAAAATGCAAAAATCTCTGCCTGGTGTACCCAAACCAGTAAGTTTGGCTGAATCTGGCAAAATATTCCTTTTACCCGTAGCCACTCCAATTCATTCCGTTATATATTCCCTAGGTTTCTGTCAATATAAATTGGCAAAATGTTATGAAATTTTTGGCATGTATAGTATACCTCCTCATGAATTATACATTGTGCTTGACCCCCTGAAGCCTTCTGGGACTGCGTCTGGTTTAAGTCTGTAAGCAGTGACAACGGTGGGTGGTAGGTCTTGGGGAGGAAGAGCATTCCACTGTAAGAATGTAGGTGTACGTGTGAAATACTACCACCATTCCACTGTAAGAATGTAGGTGTAAGTGTGAAATACTACCACCTCAGGAGAAGCCACTGCCGGTTCTTCAGGCAAGGGAAGACTAGACTTCTCAAACATGAAAGGTCACTGCTACTGGCCAAGGAGGTTCAGCAAAATTTGGAGGTTCAAGATGCTCAGCTTCATTGGAATCTGCCCATACATCCCCATCCTAACTTTAAGGATTGGACTCCGGCCCACTCAATGCCTGAATTTGACATAAGAGGCCCGGTGAGGTTGTGAATTCCATTTGTGTTGTAATTTAGTCACCCATAGCATTAGATATTGGCTTTGATTTTCAAAAATATAGACCCTGTGGTTATAAGAAGTAAGGTTTTCTTTCAAGGCAGTTATAGAAGCTTGAATTTCCAATTTGCTTATCCATCCATCTACTGATGGACATTTGGGTTGTTTCCAGTTTTTGGCTATTACAAACAAAGCTGTCATGAGTCATACGAGTCTTCATATGGATATGTGCTTTCTTTCTCTTGGGTATATATCTAGGAAAAGAATGCCTGAATTGTATGGTAGGTGTATATTTGACCTTCTAAGAAACTGCGAAACTGTATCAAAGTGGTTCTATCATTACCCACTGCTACTAGCCATCTGTGAAGGTTCTAGCTGCTATACATCTTAGCACTTGGTATTGGTATAGTCAGTCTTTTAATTTAAGGCATTCTAAGGATTGTGTAACAATGTCTTGTTGTGGTTTAATTTGTACTTCCTTAATTATCAATAATGATGAGCATCTTTTTGTGTGCTTGCCATATGTGTATCTTTTTTGGTGAAATGTCCAAATATTTTGCTTAGTTTGTATTTGGGTTATTTGTTTTGTTATTATTGAGTTATAATTGTCTTTTATGTATTCTAGTTTCAATACGTGGTCAGGTATCTTATTTGCCAATATTTTCTCCCAGTGTGGGGCTTGCCTTTTCATATCCTTAATAGTGTTTTTTGTAGAGCAAAAGTTTTTAATTTTGATGATGTCTAATTTATCAAATTCATGGGTCTGATTTAAGAAATGTTTGCATATCTCAAAGTGTGTTAGTTAGGGTTCTCCAGAGAGACAGAACCAGTTGGATATGTACATGTATACGCATACGGATATGCAAGAGGGGATTTTTTTAGGAAAATTGGGTCACATGATTATGGAGGCTGAGAAATCTACAAAAGGCATCTTCAAGCTGAAGGCTCAGGGGAACTGATAGCACGGCTGAGTCCAAGACTATGATGTAACTCTCAGACCAAGGTTCCCACCTGGGGAACCAATGGTGTAAGTCTTGAATTGCAAAGCCAGAGAGCCTGGAGTCCTGGTGTTCAAGGGCAGGAGGAGAAGAGTGTCTTAGCGCCAGGAGAGAGAGAGAAAATAATTTGCCTCCCTCTGCCTTTTTGTTCTATCTGGGCCCCCAGTTGATTGGATGGTACCCACCCACACTGAGGGTGGATCTTCCCCATTCATTCCACGAACTCACACGCCAGTATCCTCTGGGAACATCCTCACAGATACACACAGAAATAACGCTCACCAGTTCTCTAGGTATTCCTTAATCCAGTCAAGCTGACACCGAAAATTAACCATCACACAAAATCTCTTATGTTTTCTTCTAGAAGTTTTGTAGTTTTGGTTCTTATGTTTAACTCTATGTTTACTTTTGAGTATTTTTTGTGTATAGTATAAAGTAAAGGTGAGGTTTATTTTGCTGCACCCTTTGTTGAAAAGATTATCTTTTCCGCATTGAATTACCTTGGCATATTTATTATAAGTGAATTGGGCATGTAAGTGTGGATCTGGTTTTGGATTCTCTATTTTGGATTCTCTATTGATCTACAATCACGTCTTTTCACTAATATCACATTTTCATGTTTATGATAGCTTTATGATAACTCCTGAAGTCAGATGGTGTGAATTCCCTTAATTTGTTCTTCTTTTTGCAAATTATTTTGCATTTCTATACAAATAAAATCAGTTTGTCAATTTCTAAGAAGAAACCTGCTTGGATTTTGATGGGGATTGCATTAAATCTATAGATGAATTTGGAGGAGAATTGACAGTTTAATATTGAGAGTAGCATTCCATTTTGATTTGGTTTTCACATAAATGAATAGTGCACATTTATAAGTAAACATATGACTTTGACAAGGGATAAAATCAGGAATTGCTCAATAGAGCAAAGTTAACTGGCCCAAAGGGATTTAAGTCGTAGCTTTGACTTTAGAAATACAGTATTGGAAGCAGCTGCTCCTTAGCTTGATTCAAGTAAAATTTGTTTGGCCAAAATTAAATCCATATTTTTGCATAGGACAGAAAGAAAATGTGATCTTTGTTGGCTATGATTCGTGGAACACATCTAAACACTGACTGATCACTTGAGATGGCAAATATGTGACATAATCCTATTATTACCTTGTGTCTCTCTCCCCACCATGGCAGCAATCATTAATCAATTACAGCATTCTTTCTCAAGTAGTGTGCACCTGGGTAGTGTTTTTCGATTGACAGTGGCCCTGGATGAACTCAGTTTGCCTTTCCTGCAGTAGAGAGAATTCCTCCACCTGCGATTCTGGGCTTGCATTGGCTTGCAAGATCCTTCTTAAGCTAAATTCTGTCACTCTCTTTATTCCTTCCACCTGAATCCACTAGGACAAGAATTTTCCATTTGTTTTTGCAACCCAAATTCTATGGACAACTTTTGAATTCGCATAAAAAGAAAGTGTATTTGGTTAAGAAGCTCTCCCTGTCGAGGCTCTAGCCCATCTCCGAGTGGGGATTAAATTGAAATCAGTGCAATAGGGGCTTTAAGTAGAGTATAATGACTTAGTTGCAAGCGTTTTAACATTCAGGTAGGAGCCTGCCACCTAAGACCCTTTGCTGCCAGGTAAGGGTAGCTGAGAGTGTATTCATTGTACTGACAGCCCTGAGGCTGAAGCCGTGTCAGCACAACCTACGGTGAACTCGCCCTCAGCTCAGAGGGGACCCATTCTGAAGCTCCCTGAAAGCCAGTATTTACAATTCCAAGAATGGTTACAACCAAATTAATGTTGATGATAATCCCTTACCTTTGTCTGTCATTTCCAGTCAGATAACTTTCTATCACCCATGCCAATTATTCAATATATTATTATTTATTCAGTATAATAGGTGGGACTGGAATTACTGTTTTCCCCATTTCACAGATGATGTAAACAAAGTTCAAATAGGTAGCACCTTGTCTAAGGTCACATAATTAAGAAGAAGAATTAGGAGCTGAGATTAAGCCTCTTGATGTCTAATCCACACTATTGCTTGCCCAATCTGCCTGTCATCCTTCGAGTTCAGTTCTCCCACCACTAGGTTGCTGTTTCAGCTGTTCCAGACCCACTGGGCTGACCCAATGCATTAAGGATACTTGTCCTCATGCTGAGCTGTAGAAAACTTATTTTTTAAGGATTGCTATGACATTTAGAGGGGTAGAGGACAGGGATAAAGGCCTGGTAGAAAACAGATGCATCTATTGGTGATTATAGGCTTAGTTGAGCAGAAAATTGTGTATC
This sequence comes from Lepilemur ruficaudatus, assembly GCA_963574885.1. Taxonomy (NCBI): domain Eukaryota; kingdom Metazoa; phylum Chordata; class Mammalia; order Primates; family Lepilemuridae; genus Lepilemur; species Lepilemur ruficaudatus. The sequence continues at coordinate 27,036 of CAUYRT010041169.1, forward strand.
CTTGGTTTCTCCTTTGTAATTCCTCTGAGAGAATAGATACCATGAATTCAGGCTCATTTGGCAGGGTAGGGTACGTGATGGATTCCATTTCAGAGCTGTTGAGTTGAGATAAGGTGGTGGTATGCGTTGGTGCAAAAGAGATGTAGGTTTGGAGCTTAGGTGTGAAGTTAGCATTAAAAAATATCGATGAGGAAGGCATCTGCATATGGGTACCTGCTTAAGAAGGAATAGTAGTTGAACTCTTCAGGTGGAAATGTACACAGGGAGAGGCCTACAACTGGACCTCAGGGACACTCACATTTGGAGGATTGAGGAAAAGTAGAGATGAACCAGTGAAGGAGGTTGAGAAGAAACGGTGGGGAGAAAACCAGCATCACTGTGTTGACACCTTTTCCAATTCCTGTGCAGCCAGCAAAGCTTTGCACCCTCAGCCTGAAGGACAGTGACTCGCACATAGTTGGTGTTAATGAACTTTTGTTGAATGACTGAGTGGAATCCCAGATGGATTTTCTAGGGGGAACCCAGGGTCAACAGTCTCCAGTGTTAAAGCAAGGCTGGAATGAATGAAGGAAGATTTCACTGAGAAAACGGTTTCAGATTTGGGGATTAAGAAATCATCAATGACTTTGCAATAGGCAGATTACGAATTTATCACCTCACACTTAGATCATGAGACCTATAAAATGCAGACGATAAAACTTAATTCCTTGGATTAGTGTGATGATTCAGCGATGTAACCTATAAATTGTGTTCAATACTTGGCCCAGCCCCTAACACAGAGCAAAATGCTCACTCATTTATTCATTCAGCTATTTATTGAGTGTTTACTTTCGGCCCAGGTATGGCTGTAATATCTGCAAATAGAACAGGGAACCAGACAGAGAGGGTTTGTGCTTTCGTGACGTTTATGTCCAACGGGGTGGGGACAGGTAATAACAAACAAAAACATTTGACAGTGACAGATGCTATACAGAAATGAAAGGGTGGTGATCTAGCAGTGAGGGGCTTACTACTTGAGGGAGGTGGATTGAACAGGTAATGCCAAGAGCGGCTGATATTGACCATGTTGTCAGCATTATTATTATCTTCTCCTTTCCTCTCATTTTAAGTTCTCTCTCTTTCCACTTCAACTGTCCACCTGCCTTACACACCATCTCATCCCATCACGTCACATTTCCCACTCCAAACCCTTGCACGTCTTTCGGAGAGACTTTGCAAGTTGTTCTCGCCACTCACCCGGCAGAAAAGTGTGTGACTCCCACTTTAAAAGCCGGCTTGCAGCTCCACGTGGCGCTGTAGAAAAGGCATCCTTGCCCGAGGCAAAGGCATTTACACCTTCCGGGGAGACACATGATTAGAGAAGGCAGACACAGTGGAGGGGGTGGCTAGGAGGCTAACTGGAACTTAATCTATTAGAAAAGGAAAGGCCTTTGAAAAGTGAATTAATGATATTTATAGCTGCATCAGGTAAGTAGCTGGCAAAAGCTTGCTGATAATGAGGCCAAGGTTGAATTCCCATATGGATCAGAGAGTTTCATGTGGAGAAACTATGCTATTCGCTCGCTGGCTATGAAACTGAAGCTAACACATAACCTCTCTGAACCTCAGTTCCCCAGTCTAAAATAGAGACATGCATCTCATCTGCCTGCCTCACAGGATTATGATGATGTACAAATGAGAATGGATAATAAAGTGCTTTTTAAAATCATAAATTTTAAATAGAGTCTATTATTATTGCTGATTACATTATTATTTTAGTCGCCAGAAGTACCCTCCTCCCCCACTTCTGTCATGTATCAGCTGGCTGCCCCTCACAGCGGAGATTCAACCACACATAAATGACGCCTTATAAATCAATCAATGGCCTTTCAATAGGCTCATTATATTAATATTATTCTATTGACCTTGAGTCGGGAAGGTTACATTCATAGAATGAATACAACATGTATTCTCAAGTGCCAATGCCTGGGCCTATTCTACCACTATTTCTTGCTAAATCTTCTTTTTTTTTTTTAACTTATTTTAAGTATGTTACACTCAATTGTGGTGTTATTAACCACTAACTACTAGTGTGGTTTTCCTGTCTGCCCCGCATGCAGAATAAGTCCTAGGCCAAGTTACCTTTGAACTTTGTCTTTTTGCTTGATGTCGAGAGAACCAGAAATTAGGTCATTTGGTAACCACTATTCACCGATGACAACTGTATGGCACATGTACCTCCAAATCCAACCCTCTGCTCACCATGCACACTGCTAACTGATGATTGCACTGTCCTATTGATGTGGCTTAACAGTGCCTTCTATCTAACACGGTAACTACTGCTCACACGTGGCTACTGAGCATTTAAAATGTGGCTAGCCCAAGCTCAGGTATGTTGTGCAGGTAAAACCCACACCAGATTATGAAGACCTAGCACCCAAGAAAAGAATGTAAAATTTCTCATTAATAATTTTTTGTACTGATTATGACTTGAAGTGATAATATTTTGGAAATATTGGTTTAAAAAAGATATGTTATTAAAATTAATTTTATCTGTTTCTTAAATTTTTTTTTTTTTTTTGTGAGACAGTCTTGCTCTGTTGCCCAGCCTAGAGTGCCCTGGCATTGGCCTAGCTCACAGCAACCTCAAACTCCTGGGCTCAAGCGATCCTCCTGCCTCAGCTTCCCGAGTAGCTGGGGCTACAGGCATGCGCCACCATGCCCTGCTAATTTTTTCTATAAATTTCTAGTTGGCCAATTAATGTCTTTCTATTTTTAGTAGAGACGGGGTCTCGCTCTTGCTCAGGATGGTTTCCAACTCCTGACCTCAAGCGATCCTCCTGCCTTGGCCTCCCAGAGTGCTAGGATTACAGGCGTGAGCCCGGCCTTCAATGTTTTTTTTAAATGGCTACCAGAAAATATAAAATTCTATATGTGGCTTGCATTTGTGGCTCATGTTATATACTTCTACAGGACAGCGCTACCTTCAAATCCTTCTTAAGATAGTTCTGTAGGCAGCGGATATCAGTGAACCAGAAACAAAAGGAGTAGTATTTTATGGAAGTGGGGGAAGTGGGAGAGGGGTCTACACATACTGTTTTCAATCTTAGAATGAAAAAAAGAGTCTTTGAATTTATCTAGTACAGTGGTTCCCAAACATGTCCATGCATCAGAAACTCCTGGGATCTTAAATTATAAAATTGTAGCTTTCCAAGTTCCACCCCTGGGGATTCAGGTTTAATAGGTCCGAGTTCACTTCATTGTGTATTTGTAACCAGCAGCCCAGGGGTTTCCTATGTGCTGCCAGGTTTGACGATCCCTGAGCTAAAACTTTTTGACACTGCAATGAAGGGACTTTTCTGGGGCGACAAGTGGCTGTTGGCAGAGCTAGAACCCGAGCACATGTTCCTCCAGGGTTACATTTTGTACTTTGTCCTGCCGCTCAGGACTCGGGCTGGAACGATCTCAGGCAGGCACAGCGCGCTGCCTTATTTGGAGAAAGCTCGGTTTGGCTCAGCAGCCCCCTCTGCTGTCAAAAATCTGTAGCTCAGCCTAGCAGAGCCAGCTTTGGGGAAGAGAGCAGGGAGAACGAACACAGAAGCAAGCGTAAAGGATGCTGCAATGGGGGAATCTGATTGCAACCCCAAAGTGGTCAGAAGGAAACGTTGTAGGCTAAGACCCTTAGAGCTGGAGGAACTGTGGAGGGAGTCTGCCGGACTGCCTCCTGGTCTGGAGGAGGGAATTTGGACGAATCATTTCACTTCTCTGAGCCTCAGTTTCCTCATCTGAACAAGGGAGATAATGACGTGCTCTGCCCGCATCCCTCCTTGGATGCTATTTTAGTAGTCTGATGGGATAACGGGAATGTTGTTACCAATGTTTCGGTCCAAAGACACATAGCTAGTTAGAAATAGAACCAGACTTTGAACTCTGATCTCCCAGTTGAGGCGTATTGTACGTGCTCAGCTAACCAAGGAGAGATGTGTTCAGCTGCTTCCAGAGGGACAGGGGCAGGAAAAGCTTCCAAGGGAGGTTGAGGCCGGCTTTTAATGCCTAGGTGAATTAAAGCCAGGTAAGCTGCTCTGTCTTTTATATGTTCATTCACTCATGTATTCGGCTCACTTTTATTGAGTACCACTTTCATGATTGAAACTGTGCAAGAAGTGGTGATAGTTAGTCCAATTAGACATAAATCTCATTATATGTGTGGATCCGGCCGTGTCTCCCTGCGTATTTCCTTTTGCCAGAGATACCCTTGACTGGGTCACAGTGTATAAGGACCATGACAGGGTAAAAAATGTAAGCTGCCACACATGGGGAGTTTGCTAGGTGCCAGATGCAGTGCTAGACACTTCCCTTGTCTTGTTAGATCCTCAGAGCAGAGTCCTTAAACCACAATGCCACACTGCCTTGAAGGGTACTTCCTCTTGATAAAGGCATTAGCTGGCTCTAAGACCAAAGGGGAAATGCGTACTTATTGGTGCATGTTCATCAAAGTGTTATTTATAGCAGTGAAAAATAATTTAAAATAGCCAAAATATGTTTAAATAAATTATAACGCAGGATTTTTGGAGAATATTTAACAAGCTGGGAAACGCTATTGAAAAAATGCTACTTCATAATAGGAAGATATAACTCTATTTGATACTAATTTTATAAAACACATTCATAAATATAGAAGAAAGATGAAAGCAGTTCCCTAAAATGTGAAGTTTTTATTATCGTTGGGCATTTTTTATTGTGCTTTGAGAGAGTCTTATTTTTTTTTAGCTTTTTGAGATTTTCATATTTTCTACTTTTTAAAAACTTTTCACCCTGACATTTTATTATGATAATTTTCAAACATACAGAAAAGTTGAAAGAATTTTACAGTAAATACCCACATACCTATTACCTAGATTCTTCAATTTATGTTTTATGACACTTGCTTTATCACCTGTCTGTCTGTTCTTCTCTTTATCCATCTTTTTTTTTTTTTTTTGAGTAAGGGTCTTGCTCCGTCTCCTGGGCTAGAGTGCAGTGGCGTCACCATAGCTCACTGCAACCCCAAATTCCTGGGCTTGAGAGATCCTCCTGCCTCAGCCTCCTGAGTAGCTGGGGCTATAGGCACGTGCTACCACACCCGGATAATTTTTCTATTTTTTGTAGAGATGGGGTTTTGCTCTTACTCAGGATCCTCTCAAACTCCTAGCTTCAAGAAATCCTCCCATCTCGGCCTGCCGGAGTGCTGGGATTACAGGTGTGAGCCACTGCGCTTGGCCTATCCATCTCATTTTTTGATGCATTTCAAAGTAAGCTATAGACATCAATTTGCTTTTCCCCAAGTACCTCGTCATACAAATTGTTAAAATTCAGTGTTTGTGTACTTCTTTTTTCTTTTGAAGTGAGACTTACTTACAACGAAACACACAAATCCTATGTCCCATTCAGTGGGTTCTGACAAGTATATCCATCTGTTTAACCTAAACCCCTATCAAGATACAGAACATTGTCATCACCCCAGAAACTTCCCTCATGCTCAGTCAGTCCCTGTCCCTGAGGCATCTTATGTTCTAATTTTTCCCAGCATTGATGAGTTTTGTCTATTATAGAACTTCATGTAAATGGAATGATACCGTGTGTAGTTTTTGTGTAAGACTTCTTTTACTCCACATAATGCTTTTGAGATTTGCCCAGACTGTTGCACCTACTGGTAATGTGCTCCTTTCTACTGCTGAGGGTGGTATGGATATATACCACTGTTTGTATTTCCATTCTCCTGTTGATGGATACCTGGGCTATTTCCAGTTGTTGACTATTACAATAAAGCTGTTATAAACATTCTTACACAAGTCTTTTTGTGGACATATGTTTTTATTTCTCTTGGGTAAATATCTAGGAATAGAATTTCTGGGTCACAGGGTTAGGGGTATGTTTAGTTTTATAAGAAACTGCCAAGCCGTTTCCCAAAGTGGTTGTATCCTTTTATACTGTAACCCACAGTGTAAGCAAGTTCTGGTTGTTCCTCATCCATATCAATACTTGATAGTGTCAGTCTTTTTGAAAAAAATTTAGCTATTCGGATGGGTATGTGGTGGTATCTCATTGTGGACCACATATTATTTTTATAATCAGAAAAAAATAAGTTTTATAAAAAAATAAAACTGAAATGATGCCAAAGAAAAGAAAGCAAAAGGACTGGAAGTAAATAAGATTAATAGTGCTTTTCTCTTGGTAAATTATGAATAGATTTCCTTTTTTGACCTACTTTGCTTTAGTTTCCAAATTGTCCAAAATGAACTTGTATTTATTTGATTGTAGAAGAAAACACATCTTATTTGTGTCTTTAGAAAAGTATCCATTAGAGTTAAGACATTATTCTGAGATAGTTCAGTGGCATTTTAGCCGTCAGTGGCTTTATTTGACAATTTAAAAAGTGGTGGGTTTTGGCCAGGCATGGTGGCTCAAGCCTGTAATCCCCAGCACTTCAGGAGGCTGAGGTGGGAGGCTCGCTTGAGGACAGGAGTTTGAGACCAGTCTGGGCAACATAGCAAGACCCTGTCTCTGAAGAAAAACAAAACACATTAAATTAGCCAGGCATGGTGTCGTACACCTGTAGTACTAGTTACTTGAGAGGCTGAGGTGGGAGGATTATTTTGTGGCTGTAGTGAGCTGCCACTGAACTCCAGCCTGGGCAACAGAGTGAGACCCCATCTCTTAAAAAAACCCAAAAACCAAAAACAACAACAAAAAACAAAGTGATGGGTTTTGAGTACAGTAGTAGCTATATTGGGCCTTACCTTGTAAATATTCTGTGAGATTGAGCAAACTATTTTCTTTGTCTGGGCTTTGGTTTCTTCCTCTCTTTGTATAAATGGATTGGAATAGGTACCGAGTCCTTTGTCAGTTATAATGAAAATGTATGCAGAACTGAGCAGGCACTTGTGAAACGAGAACTAGGACAAGTGAGCTTTCATGGGGAACAGAGGGTCATTGCCCGGGGGTTTCAAGCTGAGTAAAAGAGCCATTTGCCACCTAGAGAAGAGGTCCACGACCACAGGAGACCACAGCGTGTAGTGAGGAGAACGTCAGCTTCAGAGTCAGAGGTCCTGGATTCGAATCAAGACAAGACCCTCTTCTTGCTCTTTGGTCTTAGGTAGGTGCTTTAATTTCTTTGAGTTTCTGCATCTCCTAAACGAAGATAACAACACTTTCATGCTCCTGACTTTGCATGTTGTGTTTTCGATCAGGTACTGGTTATAGATATGATCATTTGTAGACGTTCTTGTGACAGTCTTTTGCCTTAAAATGTAGCAGGTGAGTGATAAGCAGGGGAGAGAGGGACTTGAAACAGGGCAGAATAAAAGGGGACCAGAGGTAAATTTAGAAATCTAGATTATGAAATCTTAAAGGAACCCTAAAGATGATCTAATCAAGACTCTCACTTTGTAGAGGGGAAAATGAGGCCTAGGATCGATCACCCACGGAGTTGGTGGCAGGGCGAGTATGGAAACCCATGTTTTTAGTTTTCCAGTCACACCACAAGGCTCCAGATAACTTTACAATCTGACTCTGGCCTGGTGTCAGTCAGAGGAAGTGGAATTTTCCTTGCATGTCCCGTTGGGGCAACCCTGCTTGGGGATTTTCAAATGCTGTAATCAGCAAGTGAACAGAAGCAAGATCTCTAGGAGACTGGTCAGTGGAAGATTCAACTCTTCCCTTCAACGTGACATTTTACAAGCTGAAACAACAGGCATACAAACCATGCGGTGGATGAGCTGAGTTCCATCCTGGAGGCGCTTGTTGCATTTGACTCTGGCTCGTCCCAAGCTCAGGCACCAACTTCGCTGGCCTGCACAGGCTGCCCAGGGAGCAGGATTTTCTGTGTATTCATTCATCCACCGGAAGTCTCCCCATTGTCCTGGGTTACAGACTGGAGACTCACTATCTGACAACTGTACGATTTTCTGTCACTTTCGAAAGAGAACAAATGTCCCGGCCACACTAATTTGCCCTAATCGATTTCTTTCAAGGTTGTTTACTGCTAGTTGGGTGGCATTAGAGTGCTTCTCTGCTTAATTTCAGAGAAAAAGATTTCTTCTCACAAAGCTAAAAATTAAGAGTTTAGGTTTTCTCATTTCAAACCCTTAGTTTTTGGGTCTGTAGAAGGATTTCAGCAATCTCCTAGGCAATTTTACTGGCTGAGGGGGAAAAAAGGCAAGCAATGAAAAGAAAAATCCTGAGTTAGCACCCTCTGCCTTGGAGAGCAGGAAACAGAAAATAAGAATATTAAACTATCTGGGGGAAGTCTGATTTCTGCTCCGGTGAAAACCATGTGGATACTGGATTTCATGCACAGGTACATACATACAAGTGTGTGTGTTTGTGTGTGTGTGTGTGTTGGAGAGAGGGAGGAAATATGGGTGAGCGTGAGTTTAAAACCACAATTCAGACCAATGAGGACAAACACAGAAAAATAAACCAACTAAAGGCCCAGACTCATTCAAAAAGTAATGAACCTCTTGTGAGCAAATCTCTTAGGAAACTTCTAAGTTTTCTAAGATGTTTGATGAGGTAGGAGAGTAAAAGCACTAGGATGCCGTGAAGAAAGACTCTCGATCCGTCTTTCTTTATACATCTCTTAGAACCAGGGTTGGCTTCCCGCTGGAAGGAGCAATTTCTTCCAGGCTCCTTCGACCCAAGGCACAGAGAACACAGAAGAAACACTGATGCATTCTTGCGCTTTCCAACACAAATTTATTTCATAGAGCCTTTGCAGCTATAAAGAAATTCTTCGAAAGCAAAATGTAAGAGAGCTCTGTTTGTGGAAAGTCCTCTCTTCCCTGGGCTAAGGGACAAGGGTTCTTTTGCTGTCTCCATTGCCCCCCACCCCCACTCCCACCCCAGACTGCTTTGTTTCTGTGACAAAGTCGGTGTTGTACTCCACTCGCTGACAGTCACTGTGGTACGGAAGATGGAGTCGTAAGCTGTGGCCCCGAAGGCAATGTGGTGGAATAGAAAGGCCTGGAACTCAGTCCAGTGTCATGAATTCAGGCCGTGGCTTTGCCAATGACTTCTCAGACCTCAGTATTGTCGCTCATATCTAAGAAGAAGATTTCACGTGTCATGATGCACGTGAGACATTCAACACAGGGCCAGGCACAGAGTAAGCACCCAGCAAATTCTAGCTGTAGCTGGCATGAAAGTTTGTTTTACCAAATGCTTTTTTCCTCAATGAGGCAAGGGAACTGGACTCCCCTAAGGGCATGAAAGAGATGGCTGCTGAAAGACAGGGAGGATATAGCAAGAACAGCACAATGCTGAAGACAAACTTTGGCTGGTTCTTTTCGTGAGGGCTAACTCTTTAGCTGTGGGTCAATGTGTGATGTGATTTGGGCTCCAGGTTCTATTCCACTGATTTTTGTGGTGCAACATTGTGTAAGTTCCTTAATAATACCTCTCTAACAAGGTTGATTGAGGATCAGATGAGTTAATGCTAAAACAGATTTAGTAGAGTGACCAGGTTTTCTGTGTTCATCCCCATCTTCCACATCTGGTGCTCAGAGATCTAGGTTGCAGCACTGGAAATAACTACCTTCTCCGTGTGAAACCAACCCCTCAAAAAGCAATGACGGCAGCTTGAAGGTGTCGGCAGAAGCCTAAGAAACCTCTCACGTGTGTTACTTGGGGTTGCTAACCTTCTGCACGATTGCTCTTTCATTCACAGATTAGCACCAGTAATAAGCCCCATTGATGAGAATGACTGTAACTGGTTCCTAGTTTCTGCTTTGGGATAAAAGGTGACCCATTATTCTGAGAATGGTCGGTTTTGGATTGTGTCTACAATTTGCCCAAATGAATTGATGGAAAAGTCATTCTGCATCCTGGTTGTTGAGTTTGCAGGAAACCCGTCCAAGCAACCTAGCTAGTTTTCAACTATGAACCCGTAGAGTGAGTATTTTGGCACCATGTGGCAACTGGATTTCATGCACAGGTATGTACATACGTGTGTGTGTGTGCGTGTGTGTCTGTGTTGGAGAGAGAGAGGGAGAGACTATGGGTGAGTGTGAGTTTAAAACCATGATGCAGACAAATGAGGATAAACACAGAAAAATAAACCAACCAAAGGCTCAGGTAGAAATTGGCTTGCTTAACTGGTCTCACTTGCATTTATGTAACTTAAATAGCATAATGAAAACATTTTGGTTTGATGACTGTAAGCTGCCACAAATTCCAATTATTTAGGAGGAAAAAAAATGATGATAAGATTCGACCCCATGACTAAGCATATTCCATATTTTTTTCCTCATGGATTTGTTACAAGAAGGGTACCTATTCAAGTTCGACATTATTGTTTTGGTCCAGGGCCATTTTATAATTTTTTTTTTTTTGATTTAAGGAATCTTTCAAGTAGTTCTTATTTTTTTATTGTGATGAAATACACATAACATGGCATTTACCATTTTAAAACCATTTTTAAGTGTGTAATTCAGTGGCATAAGATACATTTATTTTTGCCTGGGCTAGAGTGCTGTGGCATCAGCCTAGCTCACAGCAACCTCAAACTCCTGGGCTCAAGCAATCCTCCTGCCTCAGCCTCCCAAGTAGCTGGGACTACAGGCATGTGCCAACATGCCCGGCTAATTTTTTCTATATATTTTTAGTTGTCTAACTAATTTCTTTCTACTTTTTTAGTAGAGACGGGGGTCTCCCTCTTGCTCAGGCTGGCCTCGAACTCCTGACCTTGAGCGATCCACCCGCCTTGGCCTCCCAGAGTGCTAGGATTATAGGCGTGAGCCCCTGCGCCCGGCCAAGGTACTGTAACTACAATGCCATCCATCTCCAGAACTTTTTCATCTTCTCAAACTGAAATCTGGTGCCCATCTGATCATTTGTGTATTTGAGAGACAGCAGATTCCATGTTTTGGAACCATTTGTATCGCATTCATATGGGGAGTTATCACAGGAAGTAGCACACCCTTTACATCTGTTTATTCATTTACTCAGTTACTCAACAGGTGTTGCCAGTACTGACGATGAGCCACTGGGAATGATGTTGAACATATCAGACAGTCTTGTCCTCTCCGATCTTACAGATTTTTCTCTTTTTACGGTGGCAGACAGAATAATGCTCCTCCCCTGCCCCGCCCAAGACGTACCTGTCCTAATCCCTGGAACCTGGGGATAGGCTACCTCACATGGCAAAAGGAGACTTTGAGACATGATTAAATCAAGGATCTTGAGATGGGGAGAGCTTCCCGGGTCATCCAGGTGAGCCCAGTGTGATCGCAAGGGTTCTTATGAGGGAAAGCGGGAGGCAGGAGAGTCAGAAAAGGAGATGAGAAAGCAGAAGCAAAGTGAATGGAAGGGCCATGGCCAGGGATTGTCTGGAAAAGGCAAGGAATGGGTTCTCCCCCAGAGCCTGCACAGGAAAGCAGGTCTGTCTACTGGTACCTTGGTTTTGGTCCCATAAGACTCATTTTACACTTCTGATCTGCAGAACTGTAAGAGAATAAATTTGTGGTGTTTTAAGACATTAGGTTTTTGGTAATTTGTGACAGCAGCAATAGGAAACTATACTTGCCTTTTTGCTTAGTCAGTTTTAAGTTAAGAGCCTTTTTTGAGTTGTGCTTGGTTTGTTCAGGAAACAGGAAATTGGGAAGATTTTTCCAAATGACAGAATTGTGTTTGCTCCAGAATCTCTGCCCACCCCATGTCATCAGACCTGCTCCTGGACTCTCAATGGGCTATAGGACGTATGTAACTAATCTCTATTTTCTCACCCCCTGCAGCGCATTGGGTAAGCTAAACGTCTAGCACTCGATCTAAGAGACATCCTACACTTGGCTTGGGCCCTTTCTGCAAACAAGGCAACTTTCGTGAGGAGCATTCTACTAGTAAATTTATATATGCGTAACCACTGTGACTACAGTAAAAATGGTTGCTACAAAGTGCTGGTACTGTATTCACATGGGCCACGTACTAAAGTAGAAGACTCAGGATTTTTCTGAGACCCAGATAAAAGGTACAAATGTTCTACGTGGCAATCTTTCTTAGATTAGAAAGAAAATCTGACAGTTTTAAACTCTCAATATTTAGCTACTTGTGTGCTCACCTGAAACAGTAATTTTTACTCTTTTGGCTCAAAAATTTCTTCTTGAGAATGGAGATGATATTTCCGAAGCTTTCAGACTTAATTGTGTGGCCTCCCTCTCCAATCTGCTGGGCAGAGAGAGGTCAGGACTGAGAGGATCAAGGGGGAAATAGCTACTAGTCTTCAGAAGAAAAACCTTGAGCACAAGAAAGGGAGCTCCATGTTCTCTGCCTTCTTGACCTAAGACCAGAGAAAAACCGATTTTTCTATTTATCTGATGTTTAGGGAGCCTCATAAAAGCAAATCTCTTTTTTTAAAAAAAAAAAAATTGAGGCATTAGCTGAACATGTCTGTTTCATGCTAGAAATGAAATCTAAGGAATAGAAAGTTGAAGCTCTTTGAAATGGCTTACAAGGCCTTTCAGGACCTGGCTTGCCCTTTCCCCTACCTGTCTAGCCTTATCTATCATCATTCTGCCTCTTAATCTTCTAGCCATACTGAATTTTTCAGTCCCTCTAAAATTCTGAGTCTTTCTAGCACCTTAGCCCATGCCTGACTCAGCCCCCCCGAACCCTGCTTTCTTTTCCCACTTGCTGACTCCTCCATGACCTTCAGCTTAGAGATCATGTCCTTGGGTTAGCTTTTCTTGATACACCACTCTGAACTGTTCCCTGTAAGACGGCTGTCATGCCCTCTATTACTGATGTCCAGTTGTTGTCTGTTTCCCCTACTAGATTCTAAGTGCCAGGAGAGCATCACACAGGGGCCTGTGTCTTTTTTGTTTATTATTTCTCTAAAGCATGTCTGGCACTTCCTTCTAACAGACTGGCACTCTGCCCTTAGGCCAAATTTACCTCCGTCAGCCTTTTATACACCACCATTTGTTTTAATTGCACAGTTGTACATGACTGAGCAGACGGTGGATGGGTACCTGTAATCAAACAGTCCGGAGGTTTTAAGCACTTTTGTTCATTCCTGGAGCAGTCACTGAGCCTTGGCAATAGGTAATTTAAATTCTGGACAACGAGTTTTCAAGCCACTTCAATGGCTACATTTTGAGAACAGCGGAAAAAACCTGACCCTTTGATAATTAGACTGGATCAGTTTTCATAATTCTACTTCATGCACTAGAATGGTTAGCAAACTTGATTACAGCAGCCTGATGAGAAAGCTTTTAGCTTCTAATATAGATCGTGTGAGTAATTTCGATTTGCAACCAAACTAAGGCCACTCTGAACAGAAGTGTTTCTTAGACAAGACGATCTTATATTAATAGTTTTGTCATTATAAATAATTTCAAAGTAGGCTCAGGTAAAAGCATGCAATTAGTACCTTGTCTATGTATGTTTGATCTAGAGAAAGGATAGCTGACTTCTGCAGTTGAAAGCCACCATAAACCCCTATAACCCAGCGAGCCTGCATTTGCTGAAAATTGTAAATTGATATCTTTTCTTTTGCTTTGGATATTTGGAACATTGCCAGAATCCAAACAACGCTTAGTAATTAAGGGGAATTACTTTTAAGAAATTTCCGGAAAATATATGTGACATTATCTGACAGAGGCTCAAAGCATTCTGGGCTTCCCCTTTCGTAACTCTCATAGATTATTTCTTCGATGTCTCTTTAACCCATAGTACCCTGTAAGCTCCATCAAGGCAAGATTTTTTTTCTATCTTTGCCACTGAATCCCCAGCGTACAAAGGAGACACTTCATAAATACTGGTTGGATGGATAGGTGAATGACACAGATGAATGAAAATCCATAATGATATATTGGTGCATTTTTATCTTTGGCAGCTCGACTTAACTCGGTTCTGAGTTAGAACTCCATAGTTTATTTGGAAAATTGCTTTGCATCCTGCTTCAGTTACTATGGTTACATCATAAACCACCCCAAACTTACGGCTTAAGATTCAACAACATTTGTTTTGCTCACAGATCTGCAGTCTGAGCTGGGCTCAGTGGGGAAAGCTCATTTCTGCTCTCTTTGTTTTTGGCTGGGGTGGCTTGGAGGCTGAAGAGGGAAATCACCTGAGAGCTGCCCTTGGCCTAGGTTTGGAACCTTGAGTGGCTGGGGGCTGGATCAACCAAAGCCGCCTGGACGTCTCTCTCTGGCTCCACGTGGACTGTCTGTGTAATCTCTCCAGCAAGATGGCTTCAGGGTAATGGGTCTTCTCACATGATGGCTCAGGGCTCCAGAGGTGCCTGTACTCAGGAGAGAGAAAAGCCACATGGAAGTTGTATTACTTTTTATGACCTTGCCTCTTAAGTCTCACAGCATCACTTCTGTTGCTGTCGCTGAAGAATCTGCTATGGCCAGCCTATAATCAAGGGGAGGGAGGTTGAATTGGACATTTTGTGGGAGAAATGTCAATGAACTTGCAAATGTATTTTAGAACCAATAAACTTTCAAATGTAATTTAGAACCAGCACTCACGCAATCACTGTTCTGGAAATTGTGACCAAAGAACCTTTGGTCAAAGTCAATAAAGTTGATACTTGAACCCTTACTGTGAATGAGACAAGAACTGCAGAGAAGTAAACCTATATCATTGTCACTTTTTCTTACGTATAGGGATGAAGATGAGGGTTTGAATGAGGACTCTTCTCATGCCAAGGTAAGGCAAAAAGCATTTAACTCTTCCAAAGCATAGAATTCTGGGGTGTATTTCTGTTCTTTGAATGGGTGCCAGTGGGATCTTACAAAGGGGAGAAGGTGTAACAAACGATGTAGACAGAATCTTAGTCGACACAGCTTTTCTGCAACTTTCTTGCTTTCTCACCCTGTCCCAGCTTGTTCCCCCAGCCAGACTTTAAGAAGCTGGTAGTGACTTTTCCCTGATTCTCTAGTTGTCCTTTCCAGACCTTACTGGCCTAGTGCCTCCCACAGTTGTGTAAAGTATCATTTCCATAACAAATAAGCTTCTTATTCTGCAATACTGACAGTGGTTCTGTTATCTGATTTCTGACCGATAGAGAAGAAACCAGCATCATATTATTTTATCAAAAATTCTTGGGCCAGAATTGGTGGCTCATGCCTGTAATCCCAGTGACTGAGAATGCTGAGGTGGGAGGATCATTTGAACCCAGGAATTTGAGACCAGTCTGGGCAACATAGTGAGAACTTGTCTCTAGAAAAATGAAAAAAATTAATGGTGTAGAGACACATGTCTGTAGTCCCAGCTACTTGGGAGGCTGTGGTGGGAGAGTCCCTTGTGGCCAGGAGTTTGAGGTTACAGTGAGCTATGATTGTGCCACTGTACTCCAGCCTGGGTGACAGAGTGAGATCCCGTTTCCAAAAAAAAAAAAAAAAATTTTGGCATAATATAGCTTGAATGGTTGTTTGTTATCTGCAGTATAAAGCCCCAGCTAAGATGGCAGCTATAAACCATGTAGAGGGAACTTAAAAAAATCTAATGGTGCCCCAGAACACGTTGCATTGACCTCTATTAAGACATCATCCAAAGATGGATAAAGGGCAAGTTAATAATAAGCAGTGCAACACATGTTTTTCTCCTGCTAGACCAAGACCTGGCAACCTTTTCCAAAAGAGACTAGATAGTAAACATTTTAGGCTTTTGAGGGTTTCTGTTGCAAAGCTTAAAAACAGCTATAGCAATGCACAATGGAATGGGAGGCTGTATTCCAAATGAAACTATACACACAGGCTGTAGGCAGGACTGGGCCCATGGGTCTTAGTTTGCTGACTTGTGCTCTGAAGCTAGTAGGCATTCGGTAAACATGGACCTGAGGGACGAAAAATGCTGTGTAATGGAAATACTGACTTTCTGGAAGAGCAGAGAAGGTAAAACAAGCAAGTGTGTAGAAGAAACAAGAGATGACGTGCTTAGAGTACAATATATGCAATAGGAAAAAGAAACAAGAAGAGGAAAGAGGAGAAAAGGTTAACATCTAAGAAACTGAGTAATGGTGGGATTGTTGCTGAGGCTCCTGAGACCACAGCATTTGGGACTCAGGCCTTAGTCACTCTTAGGTGTGAGGAGGCACCAGTTCACCCCTGGCCCCAACCACAAGTCTGAGAAACCTTATCTCAGATTACCTTCAAAGCACCAACTAGCCAGTCCTCTCCACTCAGAACAAGCCACCAACTGAGCTGGTTGCAAAGTAATTGTCCAAATCCTCTTTGGGTAGCCAGCTACGTGTGGACATATTTAGAATGAGCCTATCTCCCCTACGAGCTGGACTCCTCGGGCGAGTCCTTCCGAATGCCCCTTCAGATTAGGAAATGTAATCAGGGTGCTCCCCTGCCCCCACCTGTCTGGCAGCTTTCTTTTTTGGCCCTGAAATGAAGGTCTTCTGGGAAGGGGTAAATACTATTCATTTCTTCCTGATAGATAAGAAGAAATGGGCACAAAAATATAACTAGATTATCCTACTACAGAAAATTCCCAATAAGTCATCATGTTACATATGTAAAATATGTTTTGCTGGTAAAAGGAACTCATGCGTTTGTTTTCTTTTACTTTCTCACTGTCTGTAGGGCATGGCTGTGAAAAATACATTTCCTTGATAGAGGATGTTCACAGTTAACGTGAGGACAGAGCAAACGAGTTTTCTCTTAATTGGTTTCAGGATGGGAGGAGTTAGAAATACTTCTCTCTTGCAGATCTGTGAGTTTGCTGACTCCTTTTTTTGCCCTTTGAATTTCTAAATATGGTTAGTTTCCTCTGAGTCCCTGAAAATGGGCCAGTCATTTGTAAAGAAATCAAGAGTATGTTTCTAAGTTCTGATGATCTCCCCCAAAAGGGAAGCAAAGAGCATTAAAGAGCTGCTGAGTTAACACCATAGGTGTGTGATTCTTTGACCCTTTTTCTTCTTAAAAAAACTATTCCTAAAGTACAGCCTAGAAGAGCCCAGAAAGTAGAGCCTAGAAGAGTTGACATTACATGACTGGACCAGACCCCACTATGATCCGCACGTTCTCCAAGTGTGGGGATGTAAAATTGGGTTGTATAAAAGGAAGTTTTCCTTCTAGGTCTTCTTCCCTTTATTAACTGTGTGAACTTTGTGCCAGGGTCTCATTGTCCATAAGCATCAGATCTCTTGTCCCTAAAATGGAGGTAATGACAGCCTCTGCCTCCAAGGACCGAGGGTTGTGTGGAGTTGTGGTTAAGAGCATGGATGTGGAGTTGGACTGAACAGGTCCCACCCACTGCTGGCTCCACTGCCTGTGGGCTCTGTGTGAGCTTGGTCAAGGGCTTTGCCTCTGCGGCCCCCAGTTTCCTCCACATAGAGCATGGCGCTAACAACAGGACCTAGCTCTTTGGGTTGCTATCATAATTTAATAAATTGATAGAGGTAAACTACTTAGGACAGTGTCTGGTGGCTAGGAGAGCTCAGGAAATGTTATTTCTTTGTGTTGTTTTGAGAAGTAGAAATGACATTGGGGGAGCCAATGTCAAAAAGCCTTCGCGGGTCTCCAGTGATGCCTGGCATCATGGTGGGTACAAAGGAAATGCTAGACACAAGGTTATCTCTTTGCCAAGGGACATCTTTCCTTGGACAGATATCTGTACCTCATTTATACATTGATGTTCAGAATCCAGTCATTAGAGAATAAATTTGTTGACCCCAAAAGAAGTGAATGAGGCAAAAATCTCAATCATTGGAGGTTTATTAAGCCAAAACTGAGGACACACTTGGGAAAAACCCAGACCACAGACAAACTTATGGCTGTTTTTCTGAAGGGGAAATTTAGAATTTTCAGTATTGAAGGGGAGTAGGGCATACAGAAGGGAAAAAAGGCAAAGCTTGGGAGTAGTGAGACAAAATGGTTACATTCTTATGAGACCCAGGAAAATCAACATTTTAAATAAGAGAAGGTGAATGTTAGAAGAGAAAAAGGGAGTGAAGAAAGCATGAATTATGTAGATGTCCCTGGGTAGGTAGAAGAATGTCTGGTCTTATTTTGTTTCTGTTCTGCATCTGTGAAGATAGACTTGTAGTTCATTATTAGTGTGGAATTGAACAGACTTTGGTTTTAGGAATTAGATGTAGCTTGCAGACCTAAAGTTGTAATTTGCATATCCTTGGGGTGGGAGACCAGCAAGGAAATTTCCTTAATGAATGATCTGTGGGGCCAGTCCTTCACAGGGGCCTGAGGCCTTTCTCTTCTCCTTTTGTGTAAGGAGTTGGGGAGGGGGTGGGCCTGAGATTTTTATTTTCTTTTACAAATTCATTAGATTAAGACAGTATGTTTTTGGTTTTATATTGCTACCTGAAAACTACTCACAAATTGAAGGATTTAAAATAACTGCCGCCATTTATTTTTCACAATTCTTTGGTTTGACTAGGCAGTCCTGCTTCACATGGTGTTGGAGGGGACTGTGGTCATCTGGGGCTCAGCTGGGTGGGGCGTCCAAGAGGACTCACACGGCAAACCCAACAGACACCTCGGGTCTCCTCCACATGTCCTCTCCATGTGGCCTTGGTTGTTCACAGCACGTGCCTGGGTTCCAAGAGATAGGTAGCTGCCAGTTCTCTTAAAATCTGCTTTCAGAAGTTCCAGAATGTCACTTCTGCCTCATTCTATTGCTCAAACCAGCCACAGGGCCAGCTCAGATGTACAGGAAGAGAAATAAACTCCAACACCTGACGTGAGGAACAGTGTGAAAGGACAGGAAGGGGCCGTCTTTGAAGACTAGCTACCTGTATTCATCATCTATTGCTGTGTAATAAATTGTCCTAAAAATGTAGCAGGTTAAAACAATGAACATTTATTATCTCATCTGGTTTCTGAGGGTTAGGAATCTGGGAGTGGTTAGCTGAGTGGTTCTGATTTCAGAGTCTCTTAGGATGTTGCAATCAAGCTGTCAGCTAGTATTTCTGAAGACACTGGAAGATCCACTTCTAATCCCGGCCACGTGACTGTTGGCAGGAGGCTTCAGTCTCTTGCCACACCTCTCCATAGGGCTGTTCATGGCTTCTCCCAGTGGGAGTGGCCATCAAACAGAGGCAGAGGGAGAGGGAGAGGACCTGCCAGATGGAAGCCGAAATATTTTTTCTAAACTAATCCTGGAAGTGACGTATTATCACTTCTGCTCTATGCTATTGGTCATACAGATCAAACCTAGTATAACGTCGGGGGGAGTTACAAAAGGGTACAGCTGGGGGATCATTGGGGGTCCCCCTGCTACACAGTGGTGCTGTGCTTGAGCAGCTTCTCAGGAGCATGTTAAATATGCAGATTTCTTGGCTGAACTTCTGATGTGGACCATGCTTTGGGAAACTTTGACCATACAAAGCCTTTAATGTGATTGACAATATGATGCCCAAAGTGCTGCTGGTTGTCTCCTTTGAGCACACATTTATACTTCCATGTGAGTAGATATGGGTTTCTCCCCTACCTCCCAGGAGGTTTTGATGCATACTAAGTATGAAGGCTACACCCCTCTGGTTTGTTTCTAGCAGATGCCACTGACAGTATAGATTTTTGGTTTGGGGATCTTCAGTGAAGTCTTTCCTTATTTTTTATTTTTCCTAAGCTGCAAATCTCTGCTATTGATCAGCATACATGTTCTCAAACGTATGGGTCCAGATGAGTGGCTGCCTACATGCAGATACACATCATACATGTATGTACATCCGATGACGTCACTACCCCTGGATCTCAAGAGCATCCCCACTAAGACACTAAGTTCCTAACCTTCCGATTTGACTCATCACCATGGGGAAGCCTTCTAAAACGTGTTTGGATTCATCCCTCCCTTCTTACCCTCCCTCCTTACCTTCCCTCCCTTCTTTCTCTCCCTCTCTTTTATCCAACAAAATAACCCGTAGAAGAGTCACCTTTTGGCTGTCAGCTGAACTCACAATGATTCTCCCTTCTTTTTTGTCCCCTTCGCAGTGTTCCCACTAATTGTGTTTGAAGCACATACTCCTGACCATCTGAACATAGCAAACTGGATCACTGTGGACACCCAGTTCAAGCTGGGCAATCAGATTCCTTCCCTGGAATTTGGAACTGGGACCAAAGGGGAGACAACAAAGGATTCTTTTTGCATGGCTGAACTCTTGCCCTGTAAGGTGCAAAAACTGTGCTGGAACTGAGTCCCTTGGCCACCACCCTGTCCTTTTTTGCTTTTTCCTTTTAAGGAACGATAGCTTACAACACCCTGTCCTTTTGCTGTGTAGGTTGATAAAGGAAAACGTCCGTCTGCAGTGATTAAAGAGTCAAGCAGATATAGGAAGAGCTGGTGATGGAATATGGGAGAGTGTGACCTTTGGATTCCAGATGGCTTTCCATTTCTTCTGTCAGTCTTTCAATGAGGCTTGGCTTGGATTCCATGAGATTCCCATGTAGAGTTGTACTCATATGCTCCCTCCCTTTGAATTTAAGTTAGCTCCCATAGGTTTCTGTTACTTGACTACTAATACAATCCATATATACAGGCACTTTGGCTGCTATACCCTTAACCTAGTGAGTTCAAACATCAGAAGAGAAGATTCTCACTGAAGCCGCATGTAGACGAATAGATGCCTGGACTCCGGATGGTGGGAGCACTGGAGAGGGAGTTCTGCTCCACCTGGGAGTGCTGACGAAGGTTTCACAGAGCAGATGATGTTTGAGCTGAAGTTTGAAGGATGCTAGGGGTTTACTAGAAACAATGAGTACTAGTCCCATGTGGCTGGGCTAGTGTGTAAAAGCAGGAGGGAGAACACCCATAAAAACTGGAGATGTGATTTGATGCCAGAAAAGTCAAGGGTTTCTCATGCCATGCTAAAAATAACCAGACATATTTTCAAAAGAGAAATGAAGATAATCTAAAAGCATAATTTGGAAACAATTGGTCTGGAATATCTCCTCATTATGGATTCATTTGCTATGTGCTGTAATAGACCTGGCCCTTGTAAATGCACCTGGAATTCAAATAACTCTCACATATACCTTCTATAAGGGTTGGCCCATACTTTAGAGAAAGCTATTGAAAACCATCAATAACCTTTCATTCTGGTTGTAATATGTCTGTGGCATGTGAAAGGCATTTAAAGAGACTTCCACTCTCGCATTTGGCTCAGGCATATGTTAATTAGAAACAAAAGCAATTTGAGTTTAATTTAATGGTAGTGGGAGATTCATTACCGGCTGCTCTGTGGTTATACACAGTGCAGTGAGGGTAGGTTTCTATAGTATTTTTTTTCGCTTCATATTCTTTTTGTCTTTTATAGTCATGATTTAATGTATTTCCTGGGGATTCTGACTTTCCCTCCTTTTCATTTTCTCTCTCATTTGCTTTTTTCCCTATATAGTTAACGATCATATTTGAAACTTAATTCTTTTCTTCTTGGAAGCTTTTGTTTGTTTCTGCATCCTGTAACTACACATCTCTCATTTTCTTTCAGGTGGGCAGAGTTGATCATGGATTATTCAGGGGGTGGCAACCAGATTGCTGGCTCATGTGGACTCTCAGTTTTCTACCTTCTTGTCCTGTTCCCGATCTTATAGCTTCCCCTGCTCATTAACATACCATTGATCATTACTCAGGGATGAAGGAGGAAAAAGAACTTAAACGGTTAAACGTCAGTGATTTTTGAGCAACTACGATGAAAGTTTAGTAGGGAAAGAATATGAAACTCCTGGCTATAAGAAGAACCTTTGATTATCAGTAGAGTTGATTTATTAAATATTTGGGAATATTGACTTTTCTAGATTAGACTACCAGGTTGTGGAGGGAAAGGCTAATAGTATTCTAAACACAAACCCAGTCTGGGGAAAAACCTGTTTTTTTGACCATACCTAAAAGAGTTTAGGGCCCTGGGGTTCTTTTCTAAAGTTTTAGCAAGCTGTAAAAAAGAAGTTTTCTTCTAAGAAAATGGATCTAGTGGAGAATTCCAGACTACGTGGGATAGCTTGTTTCTCATTTGGGAGAGAGCAGAACAGCCAGGACTCCCACTGTCTTTATTCAAAGTTGGAGGTAGGTAGTACAGCTTTCAGGTCCATGGATGTGTGTCCTCGCTGCCATTAACTAGCTATGTGATAACAACAAAAGCAATACCAATAATCTAAACAATACTGATGACTTATTGTGCTATTGTTATACTCAAGACATTTTCCTTATTATACTTTGTTCTTGCAAAAATCTTATGAATAGGAAAATTATCTCTATATGTAGGAAAACTGAGTCAGAGAGAGATTATATAGTATGCCCAAGGTTACCTGGTTGGTAACAGGCAGGAGGCTAACTCTGGAGCCTTTGTTCTTAATCACTGTCTTATACTTTTGTTGGGGCTCAGAAAATGATACCCCAAAGTGTGGCGCTTTGGCATGCTGAGTACTTTGAGCTAAAGGGCATGGGAAGGCCTCAGAAGCAGCCATAGAACCAAGGTCTAACCTGACATCTCTCCCCTCTCATTCTCCTCCAAAGCAAGTCATAGAAAACAGAGTTCTTCTTCCTTAAGGTGGTGGTGGTCAAAAAACTAAAACCTCTGTTCCCCAAAGCCAGCCGTAAAAACTAGAATTATTACTCTAAACTCCTTTCACCTTTCTGTCTAGGAGCTGGCTGTGAAGAAATTCCCTTACCTATTCTTGTCTGATCATAGGCCACAAGATTGTCATTCCAGAGAGGTCTTGTCCCACACCCGGGAGGAAGAAATGCTACAGCAGAGAGGCCAAGAAGAATCTGAACAAACAGGCCTTGCTGGGTTTCCCCATTCAGTGTATTATTATTACGTCATATGCCTTTGTCCAATCACATTTCTACATGGCTGTCCATTCTTCATCATATTTAAGCATAAACATGGATAGTTTCCATGTATCTTTGCATCTTCTTTCTGAAGGCTCTCGTGTCGTGTAAAACTCTGATTAAACAAGTTTGTTATGCTTTTCTCTCGTTAACCTGTCTTTTGGTAGAGGAGTGTCAGCAGTGACCCTTATTATGGGGAGGAAGGGATCACACCTTTCTGCCCCGACATTTTTCTCCCCACACTCAGTTGCCTGGTCTCTCTGGGTCTGTTTCTTCTTACAGAAGGGAAACTTATCGTTCTGACACCTCCTTCTGTTTGAGAGAATCAAATGAAATTGTGGAAGGGAAAATGTTTTGAAGACTATAAAGTAGCAGAAAAATACAAGCAATTATTAAGATGGACAGGCTGAAAGAAAGAGCAAGAGAGAAGGCTCCCTAGAGCGAGAATTAGAGTTTGACCTTCAGCAAAAGGGCCATCCTGCTTGTGCTGACAGCCCAAGCTGGGAGCCTGGGTCCTTTTCCCACAGCTGTCAGAAAGGCAGAAGCCGGGGACAGGCGCCAGGCCTGGGCATTCAGGCATGAGTGGCGAGGCCCTGTTCAGTAGAGTTTCTGGGCAGATTCACTCAGAACTTGACCTTTTGAATGTAAAACACTTGTCAGGTCGCCAAGTCTCAGCAAGCCAGGGAACAGATTCCCATTCCGATTCAGCCAGAAGAATATTCCTGTGCTGTCCCAGGGATGCTGGCTCTCTGTGGTCACAGGGTTTCTTTTGGAGAGAAATGGCTTCTACTGAGGTCAGGGTACACCTGGACATAGGAAACTCTCTGCTATCCGGTTGGTGTTCTTCAATTTTTAAAAACCATGTCTCCATTTTATAAATGTGGTGCTTTCTATAATTTGTATTATAAAAGATAATTATATATATCTCCCATTGTCTAACTATAAAATTGTGTGGTTTATTTGAGTAAGTGTTTTCAAATTATATTCCTCCCTCAGCCCCCTAATCTCACTCAAATTCTGGAAAAATCTCTCTGGATCGGGCTGAGGGGAAGGGAATTCTTGTTTTCTTGCAAGTCATCGATATAAACATTTTAGCGATGTCTCAGTTGACATATTTGGACGAGAGAGCTCTGTGAAATACAAAGTTGTGGACTGCTCTATAAACTCGATACAAAGGGAAAGTTTTCCGTTAGGAGTCAGACCACAGAGGCTAATGTGAGAGGTTTGTGATTTCAAGAGATATATTTACAGCCGCTGAGTTATTACGAAGAATATGAATTCACACTGTTGTTGTTTAAATGTTTGTCATTAGGTAGGCTGTGAAATGGCTCCGAATCCCTCCCATCCCGGATTACTCTCTTTGCCTTGTGACTTTGCTCTTCCTTGCCTCAAGAGATGGAGGCATTTATCCACCTCTTGAGCCTGGGCTTGGCCATATGAACTGTTTTGGTCAAAGGAACATTTCAAAATGTGATGCAAACAGAGATTTGAAAACTGCTGTATGTGGGGCGTGCCCTCTCTTGCTGCAGGGACCCCTTTGCCACCATATGAAGAAGCCCAGACCCCCATGAGAAACCACATGGAGCCATGATAAGCTGGCCCAGATGAGGACCCTGGACAAGCCCTTCTGCTAACCACCAGGAAGTGTGAGTGCAGCCACTCTAAACTTTCAGTCCCTGCCAAGCTGCAGCTGACAACAGAGATGTGCCAAGCCGGCCCCGACCAGAACTGCCCAGCAGACCCATAGAATCAAGAGAAATGATATATTTGCTGCTTTAAGCCACTAAGTGTCGGAGCATTTTATTATACAACAAAGCTAACTGATTCAAACTCTATATTTAATTGACCTAACAGGGTTCTTGCTGAAGGCAGGCTTGCTGATCAGGCATCACTTGGGGGCTGGTGGAGGATGAGGAACCTGATTAGATATCAAAGGGTGATTAGATATGGAGGATGGGGGATTCTGACTAAACCAATTTAGCAGGATTCTTGCTAAAGTTGGACAATGTTGAAACAGACACGGGAATCCAAAAGGCAGCCTAGTTGAAAACGAATTCAGGGGAACCTGAGTTGAGTTTGGTCAAGGAGAGGATCTTTGTCATTATTTTGGTGGCAATGCTTTTGCAGGCCATGGAGGTGCCAGACATGCATTTATATTGAAGCCAGCTGAGAGACTGCAGTGGAAGTTTGCCCACCTCCACCTTCCATCGTATGCAGCCCTCTTGGCACAGTGTGTGGGGCACCGTGCAGGCACAGCAGTGCCATTTCACACCTCCTGTGTCATCTCATTGGGCTCCATTGAGCTTGAGATTGTCATACTCCACAATTAAGTGTAGCAAGTGTGGCTTGGCCTCTTCAGGTTTGTGCATTTCTTCTGGCAAACCTGAAACAAAGATGCCTCTGTATAAACTTGAAGGAGAACTTCCTGTCTGTGGAAGGGGAAGGGTTTTCTTTCCCTCCAGGCTGCACTGGGGCTGGCAGGCATGTTGGCTGTGCTGCTGGCCTTCTCAGGATCTGCCTTGCTCTTCTGAATATTCTTAGAGTAGCAATTGTTATGGACTAAATTATTGTCCCCCTAATCCCATTCGTATGTTGAAGCTCTAATCCCCAATATGACTGCACTTGGAGATAGGGCCCTTAAAGAGTAAGTAAAGTTAAATGAGGTCCTAAATGTGAGGGCCTATTCCAACAGGATTGGTGTCTCCTTATAAAAGGAGGAAGGGACCCCAGGGATAGGCAGGCATAGAGAAAAGGCCATGTGAGGACACAGTGAGAAGACAGCTGTCTGCAGACAAGGAGCAAGACCTTAGAATAATCTAACCCTGTTGGCACCTTGATCTTGGACTTCAAGCTTCCAGGACTGTGAGCAAATACATTTCTGTTGTTTAAGCCACTGGTATGTAGTATTTTGTTATGGCAGCCTTAGCAAACTAATGCAGCAATTAAAGATAGGAATGGCAGGCTCAGTGAAACTCATGCTTGGAGTTGTCAGAGACTCCATGTTGTTCCTTGTGGGATGGGGAAGGTGTGCTGCTATTGGTCAGATCAGACAAAGGCTGGGGTTTCAGGGTGGTGGTGTAGACCTATAGCTTTGATCTCTTGTAGCCCAGGAGCTGATACGTAGTCATCACCGTGTTGTACCTCTGGCCTGGATCTCTTCACAGGTGTAATCTATGAACACCATCAACTCAGCCTGTTGCCACGTCGGGGAGAGGTCCATGTAGTCAGGGGGTTTAGTTTCTCATCTTCATAAGGAGTATGAAATACATTTATCCATGGATACTTCCTGATTTGCCCCAAAGTGTCTCTCTTGCTGGGACTGAGCATGGGAAATTTCTTAAGCAGGTTTTTATAGTCCATGGACAAGTGGAAGGGACCATGATACATTCCACTCTGCACTTTGTCCCACAGCTTTGTGAAGTTCTGACCCTCAAAGACAGGCATCCACTAACCAGTATATAGATGATGACTCCCAGGCTGCCTAAATCCATGGTGGGTCTATCTTACATTTGGCCGTGGGAGTTCCAGGGCAGCAAAAAGAGGACCCTGCCCCAGAAGGTATACGGCTTGGTGTCAAAGGTGAATTCATTGCTGACACCAGAGTCTGCAATCTTGATGTTCATGTCAGCATTCAAGAGCAGGTTTTCTGCCCTTCAGTCTCTATGGACAATAAACTTTTGGTGATAGTAGTGTACAGAGGATACCATCTGGCAGAATGTGACTTGATCCCCTTTTTCTTGCATACGTCCATGAGCCACTAGGTATTCTCCTCCACTGGCATACACCATGACAAGGAGTCTTGTACTCAGTCTCAATCACATCAAATAATTTCACTATGTTGGGAAGATTCAAATTCTTTATGCTTTTTTTACTTTACAGGATAGTCTCTGGAAGCTGGAGGAATTCTGTTGAGTCTTATCAGTCTCATCCCCGTGGCTACGTTTTTCCCAGTGGAGATGTGCTGGGCCACCTTCACCACCATGAAGGCATCCTTGACGACGGTGCAGAGGAGCTGGTGTTTGCCAATATGGGTGTCCTCAGCTGAGGTGGCCGTGGGCCCTGAAGCATGTTGGACTTAGTGCTGGGCTTGAAGGCAAGGTGTGTTCCAAGGTCAGCTTACAACTGGGAAAAGCTGGGGAGAAGCTTGGTGGAGATTAACTCTAAAGAGGATCACTTCTGAAGATCACCCAACAAACTGATCTTTATAATGGGATTAAAACACAATGCTAGACTAAAGTAAAACTAAACAAAAAACCAAATACTAACACAAAAAAAAAATGAGAAAAAGGAATAAATAAGAAAAAAAATGAGAGAAGGAAAAAAGAAAACAAGAAAAAGAATAAGAAAAAAGAAAAAAATTGAGAAAAATAAAAGCAACAAGACAGAGAAAGGGAAAAATGAGAAAAACAAAAATAAAATTAAAAATGAGGCCAGGTGTGGTAGCTCATGCCTATAATCCTAGCACTTTGAAAGGCCAAGGTAGGAGGATCGCTTGAGGAGAGGAGTCTGCCTGAGCAACAGCGAGATCCTGTCTCTACAAGACATAGAAAAATTAACTGAGCGTGGTGGCGCATGCCTGTAGTCCCAGCCACTTAGCCACTCAGGAGGCTGAGGCAGGAGGATTGCTTAAGCCCAGGAGTTCAAGGTTGCTGTGAGCTATGATGATACCACAGTGCTCTAGCCCAGGCAATGGAATGAGACCCTGTCTCCAAAAAAAAAAAAAAGAAAGAAAAAGAAGAAATGAGACTCTGGTCATAATCTCTCAGTACACTGAAAATCAGCTTCCTGAGCTAGAAAAACTGAAAACTCGAGCTCAACCAGGAACTTACACAGGTGCTTGAAATTCCATAACAGTGGCCCCCTGTGAGGTTGTAGTAAGAAAGGGACCTATCACGGCTGGTGATAATCCTCAGTGGTTTCCTCATTTTTTGGCTTCGAGAATCTTTACTCTCAAAAAAGTTATTGAGAACCCCAAATAGCAAGAGGTGTTTATTTATGTGGGTTATAGCTATCAACATTTACCTTATTAGAAATTAAAACCTGTATGACACTTTGGTGGCTTTTTCATTTCTAATTTGAAAAGCTATAATAATTTTTGGCTTGTTATGTTTTTAAATGTCTAAATATATGGAGTTTTTATTTCAAAAAATTTAGGGAGTATTTTTGTAACATGTTGAAGTCAGGGCTTTCAGTATACCCATCACCAGACTAGTGTGCATTGTACTTGACAGGTAGGTTTTTATCCCTCACCCACCTTCTTAGTGTCCAACATCCATGACTTCTGTTTATAGCCATATATATCCTTCGTTTATCTCCCTATGTGGAGATTTTTAATTTATCTTTTTATTAACTTCTTTTTCATTTTATTCACATATCAGTTTGTATCAATAATAAAAGGACTCTATATAAACAAAATTAACTGACATACCCTTCTAAAAACGATGATACCACAATATTAACATTTTTTGGTGTTAAAAATTTTAAGTGTCTCATACATTTTGAAATCTTTTGTTTTTCAGATTGTATGCTTGAATCAGGAACCAAACAAGGTCCTGATTGGTTGCTATGTCTTCTAAGTCTCTTTTAATCTATCAGTTTCCAATCTAACTCCCTTATAATTTATTTTTGAGAAATTCAGATTGTTAGTGTCCTGCTGTTTGAGTTTTGCTGATTGTATACCTGTGGTTTAGATGAACAAGTTCCTCCATATTTTCCGTAAATTGATAGTTGGATCTTGAGGTTTGATCAGAGTTAGATATGATCTTTTTGTTACAACTCCTTCACTGGTGGTGGTGTGTTCTTTTATCAGGAGCCACATGATGTTTGGTGGTCTCTTTTTGTGATGGTAGCAGACTCCCATGCTCATTCCCTAGATCGACTAAATTATGATCAGTAATACGTTGGTTAATTTTAGGTGTTAACTTGACTGGGCTAAGGGATGCCCCAATAGCTGATAACACATTATTTCTGTGGGTGTTTCTGGAAGAGATTAGTATTTAAATTAGTAGATTGAGTGTCTTAGTCTGTTCTGCTATAACAAAACACCTGAGACTGAGTAATTTATAAAGAACAGACATTTATTTCTCATAGTTCTGGAGACTGGAAAGTCTAAGACTAAGGCACTGGCATGTTAGGTTGTATGGTGAGGCAGCATCCTCCTGCAGGGTGGAATGCTGTGTCCTCACATGGTAGAAGAGCTACAGAGAGAGCTAAATAGCTAGCCAAATGCTGCCTCTTTTATAAGGGCCTCAACCCCTTTCATAAGGGAGTAGCCATCGTGGTCTAATCACCTCTTAAAGGCCCCATCTTTTAATACTACTACATTGACAACACCTGAGTTTTAGAGGGCCATCCCATTCAAACCATAGCACTGAATAAAGAAGATCACTCTCCCTAGTGTGAGTGGGCATCATCCAAGTCATCAAGGGCCTGCAGAGGACAAACAGGCACAGGAAGGGCAAATTTGATCTCTCTGCTAGAGTTGGAACATCCATGTTCTCTTGCTCTGGGACATCAGAGATCCTTGTTTTCAAGTTTTTGGACTTAGATGGGGGTTTTCACCATCAGCATCCTTACCCCGTGTTTTTGGGCCTTGAGACTCAGACTAGGACTTACATAATTTGATTTCTGGACCTCAGGCCATCAGGCTTAAACTGGAGCCATACCCCTGAATTTCTTGGGCCTCCAGCTTGCAGATGGCAGATGGTGGAACTTCCCAGCTCCCATGATCATGTGAACCAATCTTTCATAATAAATCTCTTTCTATATATCTATATATCTCCTATTGGTTCTGTTTCTTTGAAGAACCCTAATTAATACAAGCAGCAAAACACTAAATCTATCATCCCTTCTTCAATTATCAGCTGGAATACTTCTATAAATAGAACTGTCTCTTCACTGATTGTTATAAACTTCTGTTACCTTGGGGTGAGAGATGATGGTCTTTATGACTCCTTTCTTTAAAAAAAAATTTGTTGGAGGCTTTTTAAATGATCTAATACATGATATTTTTTTCCAATTATATTTCATACAAGGCTTCCTTGTAAAATTTCACTTGAGCAAGTGTTTCTGTAGCAAAAAGGTTATTTTGAAAGGTTCTAAATTAAGCCAAGGGAATAAATTGCTAAGAGAAGAATTTTGGCATCAGAAACATCACTTTGGATATTTGGACTCTTGAGACTATTCGAGGTCTTATTAGGGCTGAGAAAATATAAAGCAAACCATCTACAGTGCTACCTACCCACAGACCTTAAAAATGTGCCCAGCACACAATACACATTCAATACATGTTAGCCAATATTAATATCATGTAATCTAACTATCTCATTTTATATGTGGAAAAGCAGGGCTCATTCAACAAATGTTTACTGAGCCCTCATTAAGTGCTCCGAGGAAGCACTATTCTAGGTGCTGGGGAAACCACAAAACAAAGTCCCTGAGTTTGTTGTGCTTTGTTGTGGGGTGGCAGAAACTTGGTAACAAGCCAACAAACCAATAGATAAATTGAGAAGGTGATATGTGAAGGAAATATGGGGGAATATGTTAGTCCTACTGGGTGGGACATTACTTTGGATGGGGTGCTAACATTTAAGCTGAGACCTCCTTGACAGGAAGGAACCCACTATGCAGAGGTCTAGGAAAGGGACTTTCTAGGCAAGCGGTATTACACATGCAAGTCTTCGAGGTGCAAACAAGGTTGGCATATTCTAAGAGCAGAAGGCAATCAGAGTGGCTAACTCTTTTTTTTTTTTTTTTTTTGAGGCAGAGTCTCACTGTGTTGCCTGGGCTAGAGTGCCGTGGCGTCAGCCTAGCTCACAGCAACCTCACACTCCTGGGCTCAAGCGATCCTCCTGCCTCGGCCTCCCGAGTAGCTGGGACTACAGGCATGCGCCACCATGCCCGGCTAATTTTTCCTATATATATTTAGTTGGCCAATTAATTTCTTTCTATTATTAGTAGAGACGGGGTCTCGCTCTTGCTCAGGTTGGTTTTGAACTCCTGACCTTGAGCGATCCGCCCGCCTCGGCCTCCCAGAGTGCTAGGATTACAGGCGTGAGCCACCGAGCCCGGCCTCCTCTGGTATTTTTCAAAACCAAGATTTGTCATCTTATAGAATATAGTAACTTATGGAATACTTTTCTCTCACTTATTCTTATCCTCTATAAATTAGTATGTTAGAGCTTGAAAGCTGCTCTTTAGAGTCAAAACTCTTTAGTTATTTAAAGAATCACAAAATATTTCCTTCCTTCCTTTCTTCTTTCTTCCTTCCCTCCAGCAACTGCAGCAACAGCATTTAGCGTGTTGGAAGTAAAACATGGGAAATCAGAGACAAATTATTCTCGAATCTCTGTCTCTAAGGAATGCAAAGCCCAAGAGAATCAGACCTAAATAAATAACTGTGGGCCACACGTTGGCTGGGTTATCCTGCCCATTGAGACTACAGTGAGATTAGTTTCAATCCTAACCTGTAAGCAGCGGTAGCCTTGACTCTCTCCCAATCTTTCCAGAACTTTCTGAGAGGGAGGAAGGAGGAGGGAGTAAGGGGTAGTAGGTGTGATATTTACACTCTCCCTTGTCACTTCTGGCTGCACAGGCTGTTCCCCACATGCTGTTTCTGCACCGTATTGCTCAAGACCTGAAACGCGGACCCTTTACACCCTCACGACTTCACTCCCGCAGGACACTGGCTCGTGTGGGGGGCTTTGCGGGAAGCTTGAGATGATGATGGGGCTTCACACTGCCCAAAGCTTGCCTCCCTCCTTTGATACTCATCCTATTTCTCCCTTGTCCAGGTCCCCACCCTATTGACACAGCAGAGAGGAGGTGAAAAGAATTGTGGGAAGCGAGGGATGCCATGAAGCATGGAGATGGCCAGGCTCCAGCCATGTCGTGGGGCCCTTCGCCGCAGTGGGAGAGCCC
>CAUYRT010041170.1:0-33963 GCA_963574885.1 Lepilemur ruficaudatus
GTGTGTGCCTGTAATCCCAGCTACCTGGGAGGCTGAGGCAGGAGGATCGCTTGAGCCCAGGAGTTTGAGGTTGCTGTGAGCTAGGCTGACGCCACAGCACTCACTCTAGCCCAGGCAACAGAGTGAGACTCTGTCTCAAAAAAAAAAAAAAAAGAAGAGTCTGTTAGAAAGTTCCTCCTTGTCCACAAGCCTCCGCTCTACCACCCGAGGCCCCACTCAGACCCCATCTACTCCCATCATCCTGCGACAGCCCCTCAAAGACCTGAAGACCAAAGACCACTCTCCTCTGATTCTTCTCCATGCCAAACAGCACGTGGTCCTGACAGGACTTTGGTTTTGGTCCCATCACCCTTCCTTACAAATTGCTTTAGCTCATAAACTCCTTTTGTGCCTATTCCTGCCACAGACGACCAACTAGAACCCCGGAGACACGGCACGGGCTCGCAGTCTGCCCTGCCAGCTACCTCCACCGCCACGGCGGTAGCTTCCATGCACTTTCAAGGGCATGTAGCTGTGGCAATCACCTCCCCCCGACCCGGCTATCCTCTTCACAGAAGCCAGACAGGGGTCCTGGTGTGGCATACGGCCCTGAACCTGAACTTGATTTTGCCTTACTGC
Source organism: Lepilemur ruficaudatus (assembly GCA_963574885.1). NCBI lineage: Eukaryota > Metazoa > Chordata > Mammalia > Primates > Lepilemuridae > Lepilemur > Lepilemur ruficaudatus. The sequence goes on from CAUYRT010041170.1 coordinate 619, forward strand.
CAAGAGGTCTGGCTGGAACGGTGATTAGAAAGCACTTGGTCCCTTGGTAGTAACCTGTGTGCATAGATGACCAGTGACAGGTGCCCTTTCTTGCCTCTCCCTGCCTCCATGCCTTGGTATAGTAAAAGCAAATTTGGCATTTTAGCAGGAGTCCAGTCAAGCCCCAAGACTGACCGAGATGGGATTTCCTACCATCCAAGCAACAAGGCCTCAGAATCCATAATAAGTCTGTTTATAGGAAGTAAGAGATGCGATTGTCTCTTACACACACACACACACACACACACACACACACACACAATTCCTCAGTCGCTTTTACCATCCCTTTAGAATCTCACAATATCAGGGTTGGGATGTGATCACAACCACCCTCTGCTCCTCCAGAGCCACCCAATAGTGAATGCCCTTCCTAGCGTCTCTGCCAAGTGGCCGTCCTGCCCCTCCTTGCACACCTCCAGTACGAGGCCCCACTCCCTCCCAAGACAGTCCAAGCTGAGCGCAGAAGGCTCCTCCTCCTCCTCCCCCTCCTCGAGCCCCAATTCCTTCCCTTCTCCCCTCTGCTGAACACAAGACCCTTCTCCCCCAGCCACTTACCTCCTCGGCTCCAGAAGAGGGTGACAGACTCGGCTCTCTCCATCCCAGCGGAGTGGATAACCAAGAATCCACATCCAGCAAATCCTCACGCAATAGAGAAGCATGCGCTGGGCCCACGCTGGGGACAGGGAGCTGGGGAGCTCCACACAGCTCCAAACCCTGTCCCCAGGCTCCTCAGTGGGTGCCCAGGGACTTTCCTGAGCCCTGTTTCCCAGCACCCTGCCCGGGTCAGTTTGGCCCCATCAATCACATACTCCTTGGCCCAGTGAAGTTGTTCCTGGGCAGCCCAGGCCAGGGAAAGCAACTTAGGATTTAGAAAGCAAGTTTCCTCTCTCTCCTTTCCCACCCCCTGCACTCCACCCACAGCCACCCTGGTCCCATCGGCCCAGTCACAGCAGACCAGTGAGGGGAGTTAGCGGTGCATTGAGCTTGTCCTTCTCTGGGAAAGGTTCTCGGCCAAAGGGCCGAGTCGGAGCCCCACGGAGGGCTGACCTCCCGCTCAGCTGCTGTCCTGTGGTGAGGGGAAATGAACAGGAACTGGCTGTCTGAGTCAGCGCCCCTGGTCTATTGTCACTGTGCAGGCCCCTTCCTTCCCAGAGGAGAGCCGTGCACAGAGATAGGCCTTGTTTTTTGCAAGTCTCTCTCGCACACACACACTTTCTCTCTTGGCCTGGAACACGTCTGTGAACTACGGCTGGATACAATTCAATTCCATTTCCCCAGCTCCTAGCGAGGACCTATTCTACAGCACACAGAGGTCACCTCATGTCATCCTCACCACAATAGAGGCGCTAAAGATGACTAGTCCCATTTAAGAGGGGAGCAGACTGAGGCCCACAGAGGGCAAGGAGCTTTCCCAAGGCCCACCAGCTAGAGAGTAACGAGACTTAGAGTCCAAACTTGCTCTTCATGGCATCAGGAGAACCCTGCTGACCTCGCTGCTTCTCCTGCCTCCAAACAGCCAGCAGATTGCAGATTCTAGCAAAGCCTATTTCCCAGGGCACAAAGCATGAGAAAATCACTGGCTTTAAAACCTTGAAAACACATCTCTCTCAAATTTGTTTCTGTGTGTTCAGAATGACAAGGACCCAGGAAACAAGTCACATGTGGCAGAAGTTCATTACAGAGGGACTCCTTTGTTACCGGCTACTAACTGACCACACAGGCGGGATGAGCACGGGTAACGGACCGAGCCCGCGTCCCACTGACCATCTTCTAATCAGAAGAGAGGCATTGCTGGGCCCCGCTCACAGAGTGGAAAGAGACTTAGCATGAGCTTTGTTCTCTTTTCGTCTTTGCCAGGGGTGCAGAACGATAAGGGAGCAGTTGGAGGAAGGAGTTGCAGGTCTCTCCCGAGAGGAGCCACCTGTATTGACAAGATTTTCAACTCTTTGAGGGCAGGGCCGGGGCTCACGCGTGGGCCTCTGGAGGCACCACCTTCAGAACGTATTTGTACAGCATGGAATAAAAGCCAACGAAAAAGACTGAGGTGCAATGTCTAGACAAGGACAACGCATTGTGTCCCCGAGGTTGGGAGAGGGCCAGTTTCTAGGAGCAAGGAACCGTTACCATCATCAACTATATGCAAAAATCTAACAGGCCGTGGCCTTAGCAACACTGAGGGGGTGACCTCGGCAAGGCTGGCTTCGCAGAGGCCAGACTGCAGCAGGTTAAGGAGGGAAATGGGAGGGCGGTAGAGACACCTCTCAGGAAGTCTGGCTGTGGTTGGAGAGGAAAGAGATAGAGCCATGGCTAGAGGGAGAGGCAGAGCTGCAGATGGGAGTTAGATGTTTGTCAGGCTGGGAGAGGTGTCAGGCTGTATGTTTTTAAGTCGAGGAGCTTCTGTGAAAACTGCCGTTGCACCCTGCCCTCTGTGCGCCCTGAAGGCTGAACTTCACTTGGACAACTAAACCAGAACTTCTGAGGGGTGGAGCCCAGGCATTGATATTGTTTTCAACCTCCCCAGGTAGAGAACCATCACCCTACTTCTTGGGAGAGACTGAAGTCCAGTCTCAAAACCCAGCTAGTGGGCAGAGGGCAAAGGCAGCCTGTTGGCAGATTAGCACAGGGGTTAAGAAGACAGACTCGGCAGACCTGCTGCCTGGGCTCAAATCCCAGCCTTGCCATTTACTGCCTGTGTGCCCTTGGGACCTCGCTTAACCTCTCTGAGCCTCAGTTTCTGATCTACAGATGAGTTATATAATCTACAGTTTCTATTCCTATATTCCACTTAGGAGATAATCAAAGGAGCTATACCATAAAGCTGTTGTGTAGACTGAATGAGTCAGTATCTGCAGAGTGCTCAGGCTACTGTCCGGCTCAGCAGGAGCTGGCCTGAATTTTCTAGTAGCCTTCCTACTGCCTCTCTGATACCCTGGGCCTGCCCCTAAGGCTCGGGCTCCCTTCTAAAATGTTGCTGGCTCGACCCTTGAGCTTGGCTCTCCCACTGGCTATTCGCTCTGGCGTGCCTCGCACAGGCCTGAGTTTGTCATCCCGCTCCACAGCCTGGGTCCCTCTGGGGTGGAGCTGGCTGCTTTTGCTGTGACAGGAGCTGCCATCGCACATGTCCAGAGCCACGTGGCTTGAGATGAGAAGACTCCACAACTTAAGAGTCCCAGCTGATATTTGTGTTTTGTTTCCCCAACTCAGGCTTTGGGGTTCTTTTGGCTGGAGTCAGGGTAAACTATTATTCCTGGGTAGGGAAATGGCTGGTGTGCATCAGTTTTCATAATACAGACCTCATGTTTGGCGGGCTGGAGGCCTGATGGTGGTGGGGGTGGGGAGCAATCTTCATCCTCAGCCTCAGCAGTGTGACCTTTGGCTCTGCGGATCATGACTCTCGCTTGGGTGGCCAGCAAAGGAAATCTCAACCTTTTCAATTTTGCTGTTTACCCTGAGCAGACAGCTCTTATCCCTCAAGCCAGGCCCTGAAGCAGAAGCAAGGCCCCAGGCTGCTAGGTGGGTCAGAATATTTCAAAGGGGCAGTGCATGCCTTTCATCTCCTGTGTGGCATGGTTGGCGAGGGATAGCGCATGTTCTCTGAGGTCAGCTTAAAGGGCCTGAACAGCACCCAACCCCATCCTGCCCTGGCCAGGCCCATGAATTCCACAAAAGGCATTCATTGAGGTGGCGCTGTGCCACCCTCCCCAATGCCAGGAATAGAACTCAGAGAACACACTCCACCCGACTGGCCGGGAGCAATCAGGAGCCTTGTCCTGCTCCTGGGAGCCCACACTCCTCCATCTGTGCTCTGGGAGAATTTGACAGGAGATTGACTTTTTTTTTTTTTTTAAACAGGGTCTCACTCTGTTGGCTGGGATACAGTGCAGTGGCATCATCAGAACTCACTGCAACCTCACACTCCTGAGCTCAAGTGATCCTCCTGCCTCAGCCTCCCAGGTAGCTGGGACTACAGGCGTGAGCCACTGCACCTGGCTAATTTTTCTATTTTTTGTAGAGATGAGGTCTTGCTATGTTGCTCAGGCTGGTCTCGAACTCCTGACCTGAAATAATCCTCCTGCCTCGGCCTCCCAAAGTGCTGGGATTACAGGTGTGAGCCACCATGCCTGGCTGAGATTGACTTTCGAAACAGAAAATCTGTTGTTGAAATGAGGGTTTCGTCAAACACCATTTATTCCACAGGATTGAACATAGCATTTGGGAGGCCACATTAGCCCAGACTGTTTGGAGGTATTGCCCAGGGGTGACGAGGAGCTGACCCATCAGTGTGCAGGGTCTCCTACCAGGGACATCTTTCCTTGCTGTCTCAAGTATCATTTTTGCCTCTTTTCAATGCCAGAGCCTTGTCTGGTTTCTCCCAGCTTAATAATGGTTAAATGACCACAGCCTTGGGTGTCTCTACCATAGTAATGAGGAACTCCCAGAGGTCACAAGGACAACTCTTGGGCAATGATGGTGGCAGTGGTGGGGGGAGCAGCTGGACTGTTGCCCACATTAATCTCTGTAGCTGGGTGACCTTGGGAATGTCACCTCAGCTCTGTAGATCTATATAATGAAAGGTTTGTGGCAGATGAGTGGTTTCTAAGTGTACATCTCACCTTTATTAAAGGACCTGGGTCCCACCATAATTAAGACCAAAAGCCTGCTTTTTCCACAGAAGACTTTTCAGTGTTGACACGCAAAAATAATGCTAGTCATGGCCACACGTACACACTGCACTCCCCCAAGACCTCCTCCACACCCCTCACCCCCAGCTGAGAGCCCCGGGAACAGGCGATCCTCAGAGGCCCTTCCTACTCCGAGAGTCTACCACACTGACGACGGCGGCTCACACGTGCCCCTCGCTTGCCCCGTAGCACCCGACCTCATCATCACAGCCGCCCCGTGAGGCAGCACTGCAATCCCGCCTGACCAAGGAGGCAACGGCGGCGCCGAGAGCTCGGGCTGCTTGCCCAGAGACACACGGCTTGCGACTGGCCAAGTCCGGCTGAGAACCCAGGAGCTGTGGGGGTCCTCACCATGTTCAGAGTTTAAGCGTTTTAGAGGAGGAAAAAACCCGACAACATCCTGATTACGCCCCATCCAAGGCTAAACCTAGAAAGCTTCACTTGCTTAACCAAGTTTCAGCGGCACCTTGTGCTCAGAGAAGGCAAGGCCCAGGCTGGCTTTGCCGGCAGCGGAGCGGGGACGCTGGAGAAAAGTACCTGATACTTTTGTTTCAAAGGCTTTCCCTGCGCCACATCTTGCACCTCACAAGGCCCCGTGAAGCATCCCGGATCATTTGCTCCTCACCACAGCCCTGTAAGGGGGTGGTGGCTATTACTGTTATCCCCACATTGCACATGAAGAGACTGAGGACAAAAGGGGCAAAATAACTTTCTCCAAAGACCCAACATAAGGATCTGAGCTTGAGTTCACGCTCACTCCACCGCATCTCCGCATTCCTTGTGGCTGCTTCTTTCTGCAAAGAAAGGCACCTAATTTTGTATTTACGTTTTTCAAGTGTGTTTGGGGGCTCAGGGAAATGATACGATTTGGTCTCTCAGCTTGACGGAATGCTCTGCCAGTGTAATTGTTCTGTATGTTAATGGTTTTATCATTCTTTGCACAAACAACATTATAACAACATTAATGGAAACCTAAGGGAAAGAAAAACACACCAAGCCTGCCACCCACAATAAATCAAGTTTTGATTTTTCCACAATTCCTTTCCAATTCTTGACCATGCACAAAGTTTTTACAGGGTTTGCAAGGCTCGGCAAAGAAACAGTTTTGTGTTGTGCCTTTTGTATGTTATACTTTATTATAAGCATCATACATGTTGCCCAATAATCTTCATAATTAGCTCTTTCGTGGCTCTACCATATTTCAGTGAGGTTGGGTGCACCATATTTATTTAGCCATTCCCCTGCTATTTGCCATTAGGGTGGCAATTGTATTTTTGTCACCTGCTTTTTGCTTTCCTCTAGTTCTGGCCAAGGAAATGTGGGAGTATCACAATTGGCCCCAGCTCCAAGGTCCTGTGGCTCTCTCTCCAACACATCTCCCAGTTGTGGGAGGCGAGGAGCACCAGGAAAAATATTTTGTTTAGTAGCCTAGAATTTTAACTTCTTCTTCTTCTTCTTCTTCTTTTCTTCTTTTTTTTTATGCCTATTGAAGACTCAGAGCTTCACTAGCTTGTTCTTCCGAGTGTGTCTATTCTGCAAAATCACGATGAGGATAATGTGGTTGAGGGAATATCTGTTCACCATTGTGTAGTTACCTGGTATCTGAACACCCAGGACCCCTAGACACATGATAGTCCACATTCAAAGATCTCATGAGATTTCTTTTGTCTGCAATTGTAGAGTCCCCTTTCCTCAGGAGAAAATATAATGATCTAAGAGTCAAACATCTGGAAAATATTCTTGGGGACAGTTAGAAAAAACAATTTTTTTCATGTAAGTTAATGAACCAACATCAACTGGTTCTCTCTTTCCAGCCCCTTGAAAGAGTGGCCCGTTACAGTGGGGGAGGATGGCAATTTGATGAAAGCATGTTTGTATCACACGGGCGCCTGGCTTCCAACTATCCTTTAGTACAAACAAATGGTAGGACTTCACGTTTCTGTTTATTGTTGGGGCTCCTAAGAGGTCCCCTTTCCTTTCCTATCCAGGGTGGTTTCACACCTAATTCAATTCTTTTCTCTTGGACAAACTATTAATAATAGCCTGACCATTAGTTTCCAGTTTGAAAGATCCTATCATCCTTCTAACTTTCTATAAGAAATGAAGAGTCTAGACGTTTCCAAGAGGGCTGACATGGGGGCCAGGGACCTCCATCACATAGGGCTATTTGGCCATCTTTCTTCTTCCTTCCACGCCCTTTCTTGAGGTAAGAGTCATCCTATTCCTTCCTTCCTAGCTTCCACTGGAGTCAGAGGGATTAGGCAACTGGGTGTGAACTGAAATGCTTCAGCCCCACCCATGGGTCAGGGCTCACGGCCAGGTTACTCACACAGAGGTCACCATGGCTTCTGCCACTAGCCACAGATTTCAGATAAGAAAGGGCAAGGACCCAGGGGTCTGGCTCTATTGGCCATAGGGACAGTTTGGCATCGTGACCTGGTAGACATTCTTATGGCTGAGCACCCCTCCTCACCCCCTCCCGGGTTTAAGTCTAGAGACACAGATTTTAAAACCAAGAGAAACAGACCCTAGCAAACCAGAGAATTTGAGAGAAAAATACTATAAAATTAAAAGACTAGGAAAAACAATTTTACATCTACAAGAACATGTTTTTTATTTCTGATAGAAATATTGTATACTCATTACATTAGCAAGCTAAACATTGACCTGTCTGTGGCCTTTAATAATAGTGTTAGGATAAACCTATAATTCCTATATCAAGGAATAAAGTTAAATGAAATTAGATATAAATGAAGCCAGTGTCACTAACCTTAAAAGCTTCCTAGATACTTAGGGTTCACTTTAGAATTTCAGGAGTAGTTTGTCTACCTCCTTGTCCTCCTCTAAAAAGATCCTGCTTTCTTTCCCTCAAGTGTTAGCAACCATAATATGTTAGATTTGTTTTCCTACTTTATTTCAAGCCTTTTCAGTTTTGTCAAGCTGATCATGCTTCTTTTTTTTGTTTTTTTGAGACAGAGTCTTGCTCTGTCGCCCTGGCTAGAGTGCAGTGGCGTCAACATAGCTCACTGCAACCTCAAACTCCTGGGCTCAAGTGATCCTCCTGCTTCAGCCACCCAAGTAGCTAGGACTACAGGCATGCGCTACCATGCCCAGCCAATTTTTTCAATTTTTAGTAGAGACAGGATCTTGTTCTTGCTCAGGCTGGTCTCGAACTCCTGAGCTCAAGCAATCCTCTCGCCTGGGCCTCCCAGAGTGCTAGGGTTAAGGTGTGAGCCACTGCGCCCAGCCCATGCTTATTTTTTTTTTTTAGCTGAAAATTGGCTGTGGATCTATTCTGTGTGATTCTTTACTTACCTCATGTATTTAAATAGGCACTTTGAAAGTGTAAGTTTTCATTTACAATACTGTAAGTTTGGGAAAAATCAGCATTGGGTTGGAGGAGTATAACTGATTATCTAACTTCCATCACATCTTTAATTTCTTAAAATTCTTTGACTCAAAATGTGTGGGGAGGATGAGAAGTTGTTTGGGGCTTCAAACACTTTTTTTTGTAGAATATTCTTTTTTGCTGATGTATTAATACTCCCTTCATATATTTACAGTAAGACGTGCACTATACCCTGATATCAACATGCTTTCAGATGACCTAGCCCCTGATCATTTTATTCTTTTGTCTTCGGTTGTTTATAGACTCCATTTCAAACATAGGAAAGTGATCGCAGAAATAGGGTAGGTAAGGGGAAACGAAGACAGAAATGCCTACAAGTCGCAAACAGGAAAAAGAAATTAGGACAACGGGCTTCGGAGAGGCTGCAAACACACTGGTAAACAAACCTTGGCTGCCCTGGAACAACCCCCCTGTTGGTCTTTGCTCTGATGGTGCAATGTGGTCTGGTGGTCTGACCAACCGGGAATCTAGGGCCTGGGTTCTCTTATTCTCACTGTTTTGTACTGACTGGCCTTGGATGGGGCTTCCTGATCTGAGAGATAGGCAGGTTTCCCAACTGTGAGGCACGTTTATAAGTGGAAAGGTTGAAAGGGGTGAAGGGCATGATTACAACTAAAGCAAGAACTATCACATATGAACAATTCAAGTGAAGAATTCTATTTTTGCTGCACCTTTAGAGTCAAACATCAATCCTCCCTGCCCTAACAATTTGTTTGTTTATTTATTAATGTAAGTCTTTTTGAAGTCTCTGACAATCCAGGCAGTTTGGGAAAGGGTGGGAATATGTGTGAATAGCGAAGGACAGCATCTGTTGACAGTTTTTAATAGTGCCCTGTGTTTTGCGCATCCTCTCTGCCCGTCCCTAGAACTGATCTCTTTTTCTCATTAAGAATTTTTTTTGTAACGTGTATTTTACGTTTATTTTATAATGTGCATGATTAATTATTTGCATTTTTCTCAAAATGATATTATATGCACGTATTATAGAGCAAGATATTCAAACACATCTTTAAATGAAACCACGTTTAAAGAAAGCTCCACTTCTATTAAAATCCCGCGATAGTTGGAGCAGTTCTGTTCAGCCGAGCTTGCTGATGAGTAAAATCCATAAATAGTTAAGAGCCTCCAGCCTAGGGTAAAGAGGAAGTAAAACAGACTGATCTCATGACCTAAAAACACATCCAAAGCTGCAAAACAATTAATTTTTTACTTGATATTTAAACAAAATATTATAGAGTCAGAATTTGGTTATTTCTGAACTGGATTTTCATCACCTAACAATGAAGTCAAATAAACTTAGAAATAGTATGCTTTCTTTGATTTCAAAGTGCAGACTTTAGTAAGAAAATTATTGCTAATTTTCTTACTAAAATTCAAGAGGAGCTGTATCAAAGTTGTTATTACTAAGCCTTACAAACAAGTTTATAAAATATAAAAGTTAATCCTTTAAAATTTATATTCATTGTTTAGCAATTTTTTTTTAATAATAAAAATGTTGAGTACTATCTTCTATTTAGAGCTCATGGATCTAAATAGTGACAAGCCGTGTTCATCTGGGTGTAGAGAAAGAAAAAGAAACCTATTCTTGCTCTGTGCTAACCCCAAACATAGAGACTAAAGAAATCAAATTTATTCTAGACTCTGGCTTACAGAGCATAGAAAAATGATCTAGCCCAATAGTTACTTTTCCCCTTTGCCTTCTTCCTTCTCTTTCTCTTCCCTTTTTTCTCCTTTTCTTCCCTTTCTTGCCCCAATGTGTTTGTGTACCTACTGTGTACCCAGCACTGTGATGTTGAGTGCCTTAGAATTAAAGATAAAAAAGATATGGGGTCTTCAGAGAGCAGATCTGGGAGACAGACAGAGGATAGGAAACCACCTACCTACACCAGGAGGTACTGAGAGCCTGCGCAAGACACAGAGGAAAGCCAGGCTGCAGAAACAGGGTTTCGGGTAGAGCTTCTCAGAGGAGTTGAGCTTTGAACTGGTTGGTACTAAAAGACAGGTAGTGATCGACCAGGTACACGAAGGGAGAGAAGGCAGGGGACAGAATACACAAAAACACACAGAATGCAAGTCGATGTGTCTATTTTATTTAGGGAAGAGGGCAGAGGAGAGGAGAGTAGGAACAGGAGATGAAGCTGGATTCTGAGGCAGGGATAAAAGCTTTCCATGCCAAGCTGTGGCATTTGGATAGATCCCTGTTGGCAAATGGGAGCCACTAAAGGTGATTAGATATAAGAATGACACGACCAGATTTGCATTTTAGGAAGATCATTTAGGCACCTTCTGGAAGTGTAAAGGGGTTAAAATTAAGTGCTTCTGGGAGATACCATGTCATATGAATATGAATTTCCTTTCAGAATAAATCGGGTCCTATGCATTCATCCATGCAGCAAACCTTTATTGAACACCTATTTAAGGCAAAGAACCATGCTCCAGGCTGTGGAGAATACAGAAAGGGATAAGATGCAGTCCACAGCAAGGTTCTCAGCGTCCCACCCAAATACCTTCTTTTTGTGAGGCAGGCTTGCTATTGCCCGAACCTCACCCGTGAACCACTATGCATCATCTATAATAACCAATTGGTGCACAGCTTAATTCCACTGTTCTAAAACTCCCTTTCTTTTGTTTTGAAATGCAAAAGCTCCAATAAGATTAGCAGCATCTATTCTTCCAGTTTCTTAAAGAATATTTTCAGTGTCAATGACGCCTCCCCTGGTACTAACAATTAACAAAAATTGTAACAAAACAGAGAGTAAAACTTCACTCTTGTAAATCCGCACAATTCCCTGGTCTGAGTGGATAAATTTCCTTCATTTCCAAGAACATTCAAAGTGCTGAAAGTTAATTTAAAAGAAAAAAAACCGGCTGGTTGAACATTCTCACTCTAATTCCACTTGTAAGAAAGAAAGAAGGATAGAAATTAGCACCTATCTCAGTGGAGTGTTTTGAGAAATCACTGTGTGAAAATACAGACTGTGATCTTAATCAGAAGCTGCTGCAATGAGATTTTGGAACCAGATATATCCCCCAGAGACCAACTTGGCTCATAAGTGGAAACAATTCATCCTACAATTAAATTTCTGGGGCTTTTAGGTAAAAGAAAATCTAAAATAATCTTCATTCATATCTTACACCAATTTCTTTAGGTTTTAGGAATTACAGCACTTGACTCTCATGCAATCTTTTCTAAGGGCACTTATACAAAACAATTCCAGTTTTCAAAATTTAAGAAAGTCTTTTATAATAAAATAGTTTGAATGAAAATGAAAAAAATTTGGAAACTCAGGTAGCACTGAATATAAGACCATGAGATGAACAAAATGAGTGTCACACAGGAACAATAATAGAAAGCTAAATGCAGAACCTGTAGTTCATGTATGAATAATGCAAGAACCATATACATTTATTCATAATAATGGACTGAAGATAATTTGCTGTGGAATAATTGAGCCAGAACTAATTGTTGCTCTATGCATTTTATTTTAATGCTATAACCTGATATTATAAAGATTTTCATACTAAACTTTAATGTTGTCAAAATCCAATGCTGTATTAATGTCTGATTTTTATTTATATGTGCAATACACATATTGTGGGCACTATAAACAAATTTTGAGCACAAATACACAAACACTTTTTAGGATACCTTTTAACATTTTTTGTCTTTGATTAAAATACATATATACCAATTACATAACAAATAGTTCAAATCATTTTGGATCACCAATTACCAGTAGAGGTTTGCTTTTTGGGAAAAATGTAATTCTGTTTATTTCTTTGAGGAAATCTTCAAAAATAATAATGCAGTCTGAAGAATCTATAAAATTAATATGAAGAGGAGGTTGTCAACTCTAGTGAGTGCTAGAAGCTCTTGAATAAACTGCTTGAAGTTTATTTGCTCTGTCCAACCACATGACAGGGAGCCTTGCTTGCCTTCGAGCTTCTTCCACACAGGAGATTTGGTGCCAGAGAAAATACAGAATGCAAGAAAACGCTAAGAATGGAAATGGAAACCAGAGAACAGTAAGAAACACCAAACCACTAGCATTGTTCTTGCACCAGAGACTTGATGTCAAATCTTGCCTCCACCCATAATTAGCTTTGAGTGCTTAACCACATCAGCCAAGTAGTTAAACTGGGCCTCAGTTTACTCACCTCTAAAATGTAAATAATTATATTTGCCTTACGCATTTCACTGGTTGCTGTAATAATCATAAATGATGGGATAGATGCATAAGTGTGTCTCAAATGGTCAGGTGTTGCAACTTGGCAAGGGTGGTGAGTACCATTCTTCCCTGGAAAGAGTTTTCTCTCTTCTAGTGGTTTCTTCCCTCAGGTTCTGCGCATGATCACTCGGAATGTTGTTGAAGTAAATTTATTTTTTTTTTAAAAATCCTTTAATCATCAGAAGAGTCTTTTTAGACTGGTTGAAAGATCTATCTTTGATACTAATCTATTCACATATTATTCTGTTCAGATATTCAAGAGTAAGTATGGCTCCTTTCCACATTCTAGAAAGCTCAAAGCCTTTCATTTCAGCAAGCCTCCAAACTGAGAATTTCTGTTCTATAACGTTGCAGTTTACAGTTTCTGATCCTTTTGACACCTACAGTGTTGACTGCCTAGTTGACCGTACTAGCTCCTTGAGTGTACAGAATTTTTGTTAGGACAGACTTTCCAATATTTACCCTATAGCCACTAGAGTTATGTTAAAACAGAGTACTGATGAAATACCACCCTACTTAAAAGCTGTTTTCAGTTCAATTCAGTGCAATTCAGAAAATATTTAATTAGGGTTAAGTCAGGGCTAGGTACTTTGCTAGGTACAGAGCAATTCAACAAGGATTTCAGTATGGTCTGGGCTCTCTGGTAACCCTCACTGCCTACGAGATGTTACCCAACTCCATGACATGGCATTGGGCTTTAAAAAAATATGTCTCCAGCTTAATAAACCAACCATGTGAAAAGCAGTTTCGAGAAAAATGGAGAAATTTAATATGAGTTACTATTAGGTTATATCTAAGAATTATCATTAATTTTGTTTGTGATAATGGCATTGTGCTTATGTAAGAAAATGTCCATCTTTTTAGAGATACATATCAAAATTAGAAGAGGTGAACTAATAGATGTCTGGAATGTACTTTTTTAAAAAAAAACTCAGGAAAAACGAAAACAAGGTCAATCAACAAATGGGTCAAAGTTTTGATAATTGTTAAATGTAGAGTCTAGGCCTTTGAGGGATCATTTTATTAATATTGTTCTCCGTTTGTGGATGCTTAGAATCTTAAACAATAAACACATTTAAATAATTGATTGCCCAAACTTCTAGCCTTTTTTTTTTTTCACATAGGATAAGCCCCAGCACCTCTAGCAGAGGCTACACACAAGATATGAATCCTCAAGGCATTTCCTGTCATGGTATGCAATGTCTCCAGTATCCTATTTGGTGCAGTCCTTGAAAGCCTCAATGTCACCTCTGCTGGGAAGCCTTTGCTTAGTCACTCAGATAGACCAGATTTTGCCCATCTCTAGGTACTCACAGAACTTGGCTCATAGCTCTACTATGGTATTAGTACAATCTTATGAGCTATGTATAACCGTACTTGTATTTCTTTTCCTGCTGGAGTGGAAACTCTTTTAGATTGGGCACCATGTCTTAATTGCCTTTCTTTCCCTTTATTTTTCACAGAGCCTGACACGGAGTCATGATGCCTTTGAAAATGTCTGCAGGGTAGTAAATTTACCACAAAGCATTTACTTTGCATGGCACATAGCACAATGCTCATTTTGTACCCCTGATAAAACCCCCCAAAGTATATTTTAGCAGCTAAACTGTGCAAATTATATTTTAACTGTGGGGATAGAGAACTATGCAAAACTTAGGTGTATTTGTTTAACATAACCTAGTTACTACAGCAATTTCTGAAACTTCCTCATTCATTTCAGGTCTTAGGTGTTTGATTGACTGGAGCTAGCAGGAACTCATTTTGGAGAGCCTCGCTTAACTAGTATAACTAGGTCTCACGCTATTCCTATCCACAAAGTGCTTTTGATTTACGGGGAAATAATTTGACACAGCTTTTTTCCCTTCAGGGAAGTGTGGGTGGTGGTGGTGGTGCAGGGCCGAGGAGCAAAAAGGAGACACTTCAAACAAAGCAGTGGAAAGTTCTTCAGTGCTGTTCCAATGAGATCTGGTTAGATAAAGATTTGCTCTTTATATTTGTTTACACACGCAGAAATTAATTCCACAAAGCTTTGTAGAGAGCAGTGTTTTATAGGCAAGAGAAACATGTGGCACTTTCTAAGAGGTGAAGCCTAGATACAGATTTAGACTTTGCTAAAATAACTAGTTATCATGTGATCTGACCTTAACGGGCTTTTTAAAATCAGCAAGGGAGATATATTTTACCAGTTCAGTGTGCTTGTCAGAACCGACTCTGTATACGTGATTTTCTTGGGCACGTGGCATGTGTTTTGAAAAATCAGCCTCCTTTGGGAATTGTCCTCTTAAAAATATTTGCTCAGAGATGTTCGAGCTCTCAGTTACAAGATGCTTGAGCAGAAATGGGCAAGTCTGGGTAAAGTGCAGTTGTTATGAAGTCTTTGTGTGTGTTTGACAGTTGTGGTCAAATATATAGGCGTCATCGCCCTCGAGTCGTCTTGACTATCTGTTACCTCGGCTCATCCTAGGGTTCATAACTTTGTTATTTCTCTTAAGGGACAAGTTGAGATTATAATGTTAAACTTAAGACAGACTTGGTAGCCGTCATTTTCTCCCCTCCCCCCATTTTTCAACCATATGTGCTTGTTCAAAGAACAAAAGACACTGTATTTTACAGTATTTGAGCACAGACTGTGATTTGCAATCTTGCTTATTTCCTTAGCCCACCCTGAAATTGCATCTTCTTTGTCTCTTTAATCTGCAAAATAATGATAGTGGTGATGTCATTTGGTAAAGAATTCACCTTTTGTGGAGCAATTATTTAATAAGGGTTTTAAAAAATTCTTATTATTATAATAGCTAAGCAAATTACAATATATAAAGTTTTTTCCAGGCAAAATCCATTAGTCACGATCAAGGATTATGCAGTACTAAAGACTGTGCATACATAATAAATATATTTAGGGGTAAATTTGCTTTAGGGGAAAAATGAAGCTTCTAGCTCCTTGATGGAATAATGTGGCTTTGAGTTGAAGTACTTTAGCATCACTGGGAGTTGAAGCCAACTGAATCTTTTGGTTACATTTAAGCTCCATTTTTTTAGGAATATAAACTCAGTATTTGTTAAGAGACTTATAGATTTGCACAGTCTATGATAGGTTAACATTTATTGTACAAGTCACTGTTACTTTTATGGGAAGTACTCTACATGGTTATATAAGTTATGCAGTTTAATGGCAGAATTAGCAGGCACTTTCTCAGCTTATAAATAATAACTTTCTTTTAATAACAACATATTTAGAAACACACAGCCCAAAAGGAGTTTATTATTCAAGTTTCTTTCATTGCACAGGATAAGGATGAAATGTTTAAGAATTCAATGAAAATGTTGCAAAATATTATCTTGATCTATAATGTACACATATATGACATCCTTAAGGCTATGCAATGAAAATAGTGATGAGTAAACAATGAAACAAAAGGAAATCAATTTGCCAAACCCAGAAAGGCGAAAGCATTTGATGAAACACAACTCCACAAAGAAATGTGAAGCGCTGACAAAACTGTTATATAACCTTCAATTTATTTTAATAACACTGGAAGGGCAGATGTCACAGTGGTTCCTGGAAATCTTTTTGAGGTTTCCAGGATGTGTTCCCATTAATTTTTTTTTTTTTTAAAGCACCTACCGTATTGTGCAACCTATAACCAGCATTGACTAATTTATAGTGTGTTCTCTCTTGAGGCTGACTCAGGTGTAGTTCTCCTAAAAAGGTTTTGTCTGAGCAGGATGAAGGAGTCATATGCAAAGAGGCTTCTCTGTGCAGGACAGAACACAGCCTCAGGAAGGGCACAGGGGTCAGGCTGATTACCTCCTCCAGCTCTGGCAAGCAGAGGGCTCAGCTGGGTTACCCAAGTTCACAAGGAGCTATTGACATTCAGCAGGGGACTGTCTGGGCCTCATATTAACTCTTCTGTGCCCTGTTTTCACATTGCAGTGAGGCCAAAAAAGAAGCTATAAGGTAACTTTGCCTCAACTGATTCATAATTGAAGAAGTGAACCTTTAAAACTAATATCTAATAAATCTTTTACAAATAGAATCAACCATCCACCTAACCATTTAAAAAGTGCTAGATAAAACTCAAGTAAACATGTGTCCCACGTTTGTTCATGATGCAGTAAAGGCTTATGTTGAGTTGGGGAGCCTAGAGGGATATGTTTTTTCTTCCTACCAAGAAGAATTGCCACTTTGTCTTTAATCAAAAAGGCCATGCATGATTTTTAGAAAGGCCATGCAGTTGCAATTCTTTGTCACTTAAAAGTATGTTTCCCCTGAGTTGCTTGTGGAAAACTAACCTCAGGGAAAATGTTACCAATTCATCATCTAAGACATGAAGTTACAGTTTTACAGAAGTACAGAATTTGCCAGACTTGGTGGCTCATGCCTGTAATCCCAGCACTTTGGGAGGCCAAGGCAGGAGGATTGCTTGAGGCCAGGAGTTCAAAACCAGCCTGGGCAACAAGGCAAGACCCTGTCTCTATGAAAAATAGAAAAATTAGCCGGGCATGGTGGCACATGCTTATAGTCCCAGGTGCTTGGGAGGCTGAGGCAGGGGGATTGCTTGAGCCCAGCAGTTTGAAGTTGCAGTGAGTTATGAAGTTATGATGACACCATTGCTGTCTAGCCTGAACAACAGAATAAGACCTTGTGTCAAAAAAAAAAAAAAAAAAATAGTTCCAAACTTCTCTGTCTCTATTAGGTTACAGTCATGAAGCTCTAAATGGTAAACCTGTTCCTTCAGGCTTTGACATCCTGCTGACACAGTGTGTGACTTAACCTCTATAAACTCATTTGTAAATTGAGAACAATAGTTAATTAGCCCACGGAGCATGTCTCTGTAGTAGCAATGGGAACACTGACTCACTGGTAAATCCAGGGGCCTCTAAATCATCTATTGTCCCTGGCTCTTCCTTTTTTAGCATTCTACTGGCCCTAGAACACACATTATGCTGAATTCTCAGTTCTCTCCTTTTATTGCTAATGACTCCTGCAAATGGCTGAGGATCTAAACACAGTTGGGACCAGTTTTCATTCAACTACTATGTTTTTAAAAGAATTAAGCTTCTTTTAAGGGCCAAGTGCTTATAAGATCAAAGCCTTACCCTCAAGGAGCTTAAAGTTTAGCCAGAAGACATGGAGCTATAAGCAATGTGGTCAATGCTAAAAAATCCAAATAAATAATTCAGAGTTCAGGTGGGTTTGGGGAGTTAGGAGTTATCCAGTTTGATTTCTGTCTTTGTCGGATTACCTAGCCAACTGCCAAATCTACACTTTGAGCTAAGAAGACAAAAAGACCACTTATACAGAGTCTTTCAATTTTGACTTAAATCACAAACAAAAACAGAAATTCCCCAATCTACCTCTTTCTATAACATCTGACACTGTTGACCATTGTCTCTATTGTGGACGTTCTAGAAGCTGGGTCGGTCTTAGTGCTTTTCATTTAGCATGAATGAAGTGAATTGGGTAATGCTAGTCCTAGATGATTTTTGGCTTTCCACCTTTCTATCACCATACTCTTTTACTTGATTTCAATCACCCCGTTTTAGTCCGTTTTGCATTGCTGTAAAGGAAATACCTGAGGCTGGGTAATTTATAAAGAAAAGACGTTTATTTGGCTCACAGTTCTGTAGGCTGTATGAGAAGCATGGTGCCAGCATCTGCTTCTGGTGAGGGCTTCAGGGAGCTTCCAATCAAGGTGGAAGAGACTAGGAGCAAGAGAGTAAGGAGATGATCCCAGACTCTTTCAAACAACCAGTTCTCCTCTGAACTAATAGAGTGAGAACTCACTCATTAGCACAGGGAGGGCACCAAGCCATTCATGTGGGACCCACCTCCATGGCCCAGACACCTACCATCAGGCCCCACCTCCAACACTGGAGACCAAATTTCAGCGTGAGATTTGGAGGGGCCAAACATCCAAACCATATCACCCCCTCCCCTGCATGGCTTTAACTATTTCCCAAATCTCTACTACTAATTCTCAGCCTTCCACCCACCACCCTGTACATCCCACTGGTGTCCTTAACTCAGCAAGTCTATAGTAACATCTTTCTCCAAGCAAGCTCCTTCTTCTGACTTCTCTTGTGGGGTATATAGCTTCAATTATGGGCCCAGTTCATCAGGCTCTCAACTTCAGAGTCATCTTTGATCTCCTCTTGTGCTTTGACCTGCATAATTTCTCCCTCATCAATATCCCATCAATACCTCATCAATCCTCTTTTCAGACTTTCCTTTATTTAATTTATTTTGTACATGGCTGTCATGTTGTTAAGGCAAAACTGTTAATTTTCTCTCTTCTATGTCACACCCTCAGGGACCACAGGGTAAATTCCATACTCTTGAGTGTTCCATTTAAACTTCTATAATACGGCTCCAATTTCCCTTTTGCCAGCCTTCTGACTAAGGATACTCTATATTGGTTTATAGCCACCCTCCAAAAGCTATTCCCTATTCCTGGATATAGTGCTGCCTCCTTTCGTCTGTGCGTGCCTTCTCTACACTCAATGTCCTACAATTCTTCAAAACCTAGTTCCGATATCCATGAAACGCTCACTGGTTCATCCTACAAATAATCTGTCTTCTGATATATAGCTTTTCAGTTCTACTTTCTGTAAGGAACTCAACATTTACTATCAGTACTATAGCTACTGATGATTTTACCTTTCTTCTAAGTTCTACAAAGATGGAGGAAATTGTGTCTTGTTGATGTTGAATCTTCCACAGTGCCAAGCACAGTGCTCTGTAGATAGTAGATGGTTAATGACATTTATTATAAAAATGACAGAGAACTGGGCACAGTGGCAAACACCTGTAATCCCAACTAGCTGGGAGGCTGAGGTGGGCGGGTCGCTTGAGCCCAGGAGTTTGAGACTATAGTGATCTATGATCACACCACTGCCCTCCAGCCTGGATGACAGAGCAAGACCCTGTTTCTATTTAAAAAATGAATAAAGTCAAAAAGGGATATCGTTTTCTGAGTAGTTTGAAATATTTAAAATTTTAGACCATCAAAACTTTCATGAAATGCATTTTACTTCATCATTTCTTCTATTCAAATTTTCTCAAAAGAACAGAGAAAATCCAGATGATTATTATTATTATTTTGACATGTAAAGTTAAGGACAACAGAGGGCTACTAAGTGAGGATTAAAATTTAAATGAGAAGAGTTATATCAAAAGTGAAAATCCTGGAGTGCAAATAGAATGGTAAAATCAAATAGTGTAATCAAACCATTCTCATTAGACTTTCAATTAATACCTTGCAGTAGCAAAGTTCTCCTCAGGAATATTAACAGTGATGTCCAAGCAGGACTGCTCTTGTGATCAGATATATGCAAAAACTCAAGAGAAGGAAATTAAAGAGAAAAAGTAGTTTCTGGAAAACATGGAGACAATTGTGAGACAATTAACAAATTAAATATTAGAAAGTCAAACCCTAGAAGAAAAATACATTTTATACCTTTATTACATAAAAAGAAAGACTGGTTTGTGTGGCTTGTTATAGTAGGTATTGAAAAGGGTGTAAATTTCTTGAAGAGGAAGCAAAATTACCTTTTAGACAAGGGAACAGTGACAAATTTGGCAATATGGTATTAGGTCATTAAATATGAAATGTCCAATTTTGAATCAAAAGTGTGGTTTATTATATCTCAAGCAAGAAGCAGTATAATTAATCAAAGTATGTGCCTAAACTATCAACACAATTTTGCCATCTTAACTGCAGCTTGTTTATGCCAGCAGCGAAGAAGCCTGGAGAGCAAGTGGCGATAAAGTCCCTAAAGGCCTTTTCCACAGCTTGTTGAGAATTGAATATTTTCCCTTGTAAGAAGTAGTCCAAAGCCTGGAAGAAGTGGGAATGAGTTGGTGCAAGGGCTAGTGAATATGGTGGATGATAGAGAGTTTCCAAGTGCAGCCTCTGTAATTTGAGCAGTGTTGTTTGTGCCACATGTGGTCAAGTGTTGTCTTGCAAGAGGAGTGGCTTGTCTCTATTGACCAATCTCCACTGCTTAATCACAAGCATCCTTATCATTGTGTACAGTTGGTTGCGACAGACATCCACTGTAATCGACTGACCAGGTTTCATAAAGCTGTAGTGGATAATACCAGGGCTGGACCACCAAACAGACATCATTAACTTTTTTTTGATGAATATTCAGTTTTGGACTGCGTCTTGGCACCTCATAAAATCATCATTGTGAAAAATACTGCAGGAATAACGACCCTACAGATGCACATTTTTCATATCTGAAAAAAGGAAGGCAGAAAATTGAATTTTGTCTTATTGCTGCTTTTAACCTCTAGGGTCGAGTCTGTCACTCCCAGGTCATTAGAAATGCATCTGTTTTTTCCCCAATATTCTCGACAGCAAATTGCGGGATTCCTAATGGGCATTTTCCCTTCTCTGGTAGTTAATTTTTTATTATTGCTCCATTCAGAAATGAAGAGCTGTTAGGGATGGGCATATAGGTATAAAATTGTGGCACCTGTCCTGAGTCTGATTTGTGACTTCTCCACAATCTGACTGACCCATTGTTTGCAGCGTCTGATTACATTTTCTCTCCTGTACTTTCCCCTGGAATCTGACCCATGCTTTTACTCAACAGGGGTGACCTTAGAGGAGGCTGGGCTGTTGGCCTCCTGGTTTCCCAGAAGATCATAATCATGCTGCAATTGAAACTGTGCTTCAAGGTAACTTTAAGTCATCACTTTCCAGAAAGCTTATAGTCATCTCAGTTTAGATAAGTGCACCATTATATTTCATATTCGAAACCTGGCATCACCCATTCTTCCTGCCTCTGCAGTTGAGTTGCAGTAAGTGCTCACTGTTTCAATGTTAGTATGTAGGGCACTTAATATTAAATCACCTATGAGCAATCTGTGTTTTAAGTAGCCCTCTTGGAGATTTTGAATATGCTAAGATTGAGAACCACTGGTTTAGGTAATTAATAAAAAAATGGCAGTAAAAGACAAACCCCAAATCTCAATAGCTTAATATAACAAAGGCTTCTCTCTTGCTCACACCATTATCCAACATGGGTCAGGTAGGCTCCCTCCCTCTTGTAGCTAAGACATCATTTTTTTTTCCTATACAGAAAATTACTTTAATAATTATGAAAGTATGACATGCTCATTATAAATCATTTGGAAGACAGAGGTAGCTATAAGTAATACAATAAAAATCACCCATGATTCCAATATTAGATCAATAATCTCTACTAATGTTTTGGGTTTTTTTCTTTTTTTGGTCTCTTTTTCTCTTGGACACCTGGCTTCCAAGTTGCTGAGGAAGGGAAAGAGAGATCTGAAGGATTGCTTGGGAAGAGTTTATGGGCC
This sequence comes from Lepilemur ruficaudatus, assembly GCA_963574885.1. Classification (NCBI taxonomy): domain Eukaryota; kingdom Metazoa; phylum Chordata; class Mammalia; order Primates; family Lepilemuridae; genus Lepilemur; species Lepilemur ruficaudatus. The sequence goes on from CAUYRT010041170.1 coordinate 22,312, forward strand.
AGGCTCAGGAGTGGCTTACATCCTGTCTAGTAGAATCTAGTAACACCATAGCAACACACTGCAAGGAAGGCTGGGAAAGGTAGAGCAGTACACAGATATTTGCAAGAGCTAGCAACCAGGATCAGAGAAATACTACATTCCTTCCACCTGGCGATAAGTTGTTCTCATTTTTTGTTTTATTATTTTTATAACAGCCATGGACCCCTGAAACTGAACTGTCGCCTTGAAAACTATCTTCCTGTTCATATTTGACCCTTCGGCTAGCACAGGTTCTTTATATTCTTTCTTGGACTTTAATCTCTGAATCAGTCTGTAGCCAGGGCTAGGGCCAGACAAGATGTAGACATAGACATGCACATACAGCAGACATAGAAATAAAAGAGCTGATTTAAGCGCTTCTGAAGGGTGGTATCTCCCAAAGTGTGTTCTTCCCACCCTTGGTCACATTTCCCCCGAGATATCAACCTTGAACCATGTACCGAGTTCTGGTATTTAACTCCGTAACTCCCAGTGAGGAGTCATAGCCTCCAATCTCATAGAGGCTGGGCAGGTAATATTAACAGACAAGGCACAGTAGGAGTAGCATAGCTGGTAGATTGGGGAGTGTGGCCAATGGGAGAGCACAGTCTCCATCTAAGGGAAGCTGCATGCCAGCTGGCCAATTGCTCCTCTGTAGAAATGCAACCTTAGTGTTGCTAGTTCGTCTCTTTTTTTCCTCAAGGAAAACCAGAAATATGAATCTTTTGGTTAAGATTTTTTATTTTTGTTTCTTTTTACAAATATTACATAAGAAATAAAAAATAAACAAAAAAGGTCTCTTTTGCAAAATCGTCCTGGGGCCTACCAATTCGCAAGCTAAACCATACACTCCCAACTCTATTTTACATTTAACAACTTAAAATTATTTAACAATTATAAACTCCCAAATTTACACCTTAAAATGTCTTTTTTTTCTTATGGAAGTTGATGAATTTGTTAATTTATACTAACTCCTTACTTCCACTTTATTTTTTCCCCCTGAAATTTTTGTTAATCATGTTACCAGTGAACCTCATTTTTTATTTATCAAACTTCACATTAACTCCTTATGTCCATTATTAAGATAGGAAAGTCAGTGCTTACAGACATCTTTCCTCCTCCTTCATACCTTTGTGGCTCCGTTAGCTGGGTCATTATTTGCACATTGACCAAGTTTATATTAATACTATTTAAATTTTGTACTAATATACCTAATTAAATATTTAACATATTATACTTTATATTCTAAAGTTCAGAACCAGTAAATGTTTTCACTATTACAATTATAGTAACTAGTAATCATCATAGAAGTGAGTAGAATGGTGTAATGCTGTATCACTAAACCTGGCCCACCTGATAAATGGTGTTCCAAGAGTGAAGGTCAAGTGGAGCTCTTTCTTTACCCCCCACGAGGAGCTCAGAATTGTTCCACAATGCATTTTTCTTCATATTTGGTCAATGACTTCCTTATATACATTTTTGCTATTCCCTGAGTTTCCAATTTTCTTTTTCATTTCCTTATCGATGGAAAAAACTTAAGCCTTTATTTCAGTACCAGGATAATCCTGCCTTTTTAACTGCAGAATATGTCGAGGTTAATCCATTTATTCTTGAAAACATCGTAGTTAGAGACCTCTATACTTACGTTCCAGTTTTGACCATTTTTCTTCTCACATGCCCCAGATCTTACCCTGAAGGGATTTCTTTTCATTGTATTTTGGGGTTGGGTATGCTATTTCTTAGATTTCATGGCTTATTTTTCTTCAATTACCTTTTTGTTGTTTTGGAAGGAAACCACAATTACTTTGTCTTTTTTAGCAAAGGTAAGTGGAGATAGCTCATTGTGTGTTTGCAAATGTCTTTATTTTATGCTTCACATTTTTATTTGCCCTCAGACTGAGATCTCTGAAGGACTTGTCTCATTCTTCTTAATGCCTAGACATGGATCTTTCATCCCACATCCCAGTTGGCACTTGGACATTTCTTTAGCTTTGAGAGTTTGTTCCTTTTCCTTCTCCTGTGCCTCTTTCATTTCTTCTGCTTAATTTCCTGCCTCCTCTCTATTTTTTCTGTTCTCTTTTTTAGGAATTTCTCTTATGTAGAGGTATTTGACCTCCTGATTTGAGTTTCTATGTCTCCAAATTTTTTCTTTCCTCGAGATATATATATGTGTGTATATATATATATTAGTATATTTTACATGTACATAATCTTGGGGGCTTTGGCTCTATGTTCTAGATTAAGATTTTCTTAACATGTATCAAGCATTTTAATGAGTTTTTAAAAATTTTCCAGTTACATATCTAGTTTCCAAGAACTGTCATTTGCTAATTGCTCCGTTTTCATAGTAGTCCCTTGTTGGGCATGTGTGTTGTTTTGTGGACAACATATCCTGAATCTCTCTGAAAAGGTTAATTATAATTCTGGTCAGTGGATTCTTTGTTTTCTCTGGGATCATTTGTTCTGTTTGTTTATTTTAGCTCTTTTTTGAGCCTCTGGTTTTCCTCAAATGAGTGGTGCTCTTTGGTTGTCCACTTAAAACTGTGAATAAAAGACCCAGTTAATGAATATAAGTAAGAAGGATAGGTTTTCACTCCCAGAAAATTATATGTATAAAGAGCAGCAGATACACTGTGGTGCATAGGAGATGGGTGGATGGGTGGCTCTTCTTCTTCCCTCTCCCAGAAAAAACAAAAACAAAAACAAATAGTGAGAATGAGAATAAAAATAAGGAGAATGAGAATGAGTGGGATAGTTCTTTCCTGTCAGAGAATTAGTGTCTTTCAAAAGCATATCCCTGAGAACTGTCTCTTGATTTTCTTATGGATGTATGATCCCAGATGTATTTTTCAACTTTCTCATGCTCTGGTCCACATGGCAGGAGCCTAATTTCTCAGCTTCCCTGGGAAGTGTTCTAGCCAATGTGAGGCACAGGTAGAAGACTGGAGGGTGGGAAGAAAAGAGAAGCTATTTCTCCCTGTCTCTGTGTCCCAGGCAGGGGCAGCATTTTAGGCAGCATTTTGGGAAGCAGCAATTGTCTCCTCCATGCTTCTCTTGCCAGCCTATTCCTCTGTGGTCTCAGCTTTTATTGGGAGGACTACCACCATTTTAATTTCTGCTGGATGGCAGAAATTCTGCTGGGATCTGGTAACCCTACCTTGTCCTTTGGTCCCTCCAGTTACAAGAGTGGGAGAACCTTCCTGCTATTGCTAATCGCTGGGTTACATCACCATCTTAAACTTCTGGCCATTTCCAGTCCTTCCCATCACCAGGATAACACATCTCCTGCAGTGATTCATCTCTGTTTGGAATACCTAGAAAGATTTTTGTTTTCCTGGTTAGATCCTGATTGACACAGTTCCAGAGCCCATTACTGCTCTCTAGTTTGCTGATTATGAGCTTGGAGTTTCTCTAGATCTTTATCAGGAGGAAGGGTCCTGCCTGAATTGCAGCATTGTTCAGTGAATATTCTGTTGAGTGTATGGAGTCTTCCACCCTGGGGGTGCACTTCCATGTCATCCCATCTGCTTTCTTTTTCTTCTTATGTCCATTCTCCCTTGCTCTCTATTACCTTCTTTTACAAAGCTATTACAATTTATTCCTTTCTGAACATTGTTACTGTCATTTCAATGGAAATATGGAAAGAAGAAAAGATGGATGTGTACACTCAACTTATTGCCCAGTAATGGAAGTTTTTGATGAGCTACTTTTGAGGAGTTGTTTACCTTAAGAAAACTGGAAACTGTAATCTTTGAGGGTAATTTCATTTTTATTCAATTTATTCAAATTTATTTATATTAAAAGCAAAAAGGTTCAATGCAATGGTTATTTCTGTCATGAAAGGCTGGAGGATTGTTTAGAACTATGCAAAATTAAGAGAGAATTTTGGTGAACATTTACTGCCCTATCCCTTCATCCCTGTGCAATTATGTCCTTAGATCAGAGGCTCTTCCTGTGTGACATTTCTGTGTCTTGGAACTTGCCTCTCTTGAGGTTGCACAGTTTAATCAGTTATTCTGTGAACATACCAAAACTATTCAATTTGCTAATTTGGTCCTGCAGTGATTTGAGTATGTCCCTTTCATTTAGCCACCCTGTTATAACACAAACATGATTATAATGTAATAAGAAAAGACATTTCCTCTGTAGATTTTCTTTAGTTCTAGTTACATTGAACTGAAAATGTCAATCTCTTTGGGAAAGTGGAGAAAATTGCATAATGACCAGATAAGGTGTGGATTCAATCATCCTTAATGATTTTGTAGTGGCTAGAAAATAGCGGTCTAAATTTTTTAATTGGATCTACTACAAGCTCATTGGGACATTGACTCTTCTCAATATTGTGCATTTTAAATATCTGATAAAATGTTAACATATAGACACTCTGTTTTCTACATAAAAAATTTTGGATAATAACATGTATGGAATAGAATACAAAATTATTGATGTAACTGTTCAACTGACACTGACCCCCTCTCTCTGAGAAATTCACCCCTAGATGTCTGTATCTACTCTTTGATTTTTATTTATTTATTTATTTTTTTGTTGCTAGACCTTTGCCACTTTGACTGCTATTGATTGGTCCAAGATGGAAACCTCACCACTCTGAGTAGATCAAATTTTGTCTCCAAGGAACTGATACTCAGAGTCATCTAGCTAGTCTCTAAAAATGGCTGGAGATGAGCAACACCTAAAGTATCTGTGGGGGTTGGATAGCCACTTATCGTCTACTATATGTGAAAAGAGACAGAGAAATGACAAAGAAAAATGACGAAAACAAGGAAAGGGAACCAGAGAGACAAGAGACCATGTGGATGGTGGGGAGGGGAGGACATTGCCTGAGTACCTAACAGCTTCTGTTACTGATTCCAATTCCTTTAGAGCATCAGGTTTGTGAGGCCCACCTGATTTCTTATAATGAAATCTACTTTTTGCTTAAGCTGAGTTAAGCTGGTCTGCTGCTTGCAGCCAAAAGAGCCTAAAATAAAACAGAGCACACAGCAGAACAGGAAGACTGTTTCCCTCAGAGTACATGAATAAAAAAATTTAGAGACTGCTGGGTTCACATTTGTATAAAGAACAAATTGGCTGTGATTCTAGGTTGGTCTCCAGTGATTTGTTTTTCTTTATTAATACATAAGAAATGCATCTTCAACAATTTGTGCAATAAGTCTTCAGCAAGCATCTATTTCCTGAATGTTTAGATTTACTTTACTTGGTCAAAGTCTTATACATTTGTGTCATATTTTATGTAATCTCTGAGAGTTTCAATAAAACTCATTAAAAATTCTAAGTGGGCTTTGCAAAATCTAGCACAATGTCTAGTAAATTGTATAAGTGCTCATTAAATGTTAGCTCAGGTTCTTTCCTTCTTAAATGCATAAATATTTCATTGATTGTTTCACTTATTCAGGAAATATTTGACTACCAAGAACCATATCTAGTTCTGGGCTATAGGGATCTTACCTTTAGAAAGGAATCCAGCCAGAACTAGACATGAGGACATGCATACAGACAAATATTTTTGTCACTCCCTGCTGAGGACTGCAGTAGAGGGATGAACAAAAATTTATGGGAGCACAGAGGAGGAGCAACTGCCTGGCTATGAGGGCAATGGTGGCAAATTTGCCAATTCTGCTCTTAAGCAAATGTTTTAAGTTCTGTGTGGCTTTCAGTTTCTGATTTGGCTAATAAGAATTTTCAGTTTCTGTCATCGTTAAAAGAGATAATTAAAAAGTATATACAAAGGTCACTAAATATGAAATGTCTGATTTCAAATCAAAAATGTAGTTTATTATATCTCAAACAAGAAGCAATGCAATTAATCAAAGTGTGCGCCTAAACTATTGACACAGTTTTGCCGTTTTAGCGGTAGCTTGTTTATGCCAGCAGCGAAGAAGCCTGGAGAGTGAGCGGCGATAAAATTGCAAAAGGCGTTTTCCACAGCTTGTTGAGAATTGATAATTTTTCCTTGCAAGAAGTGGTCCAAAGCCTGGATGATGTGGTAGTCAGTTGGTGCAAGGTCTGGTGAACGCGGTGGATGAACGAGAGTTTCCAAGTCCAGCGGCTGTAAGTTTTTTTTTATTATTATTATTTCAGCATATTATGGGGATACAAATATTAAGGTTACGTACATTGCCCTTGCCCCCCGCCCCTCTCCAGTCAGAGCCTCAAGCCTGAACATCCCCCAGATGCTGCGCATTGCACTCATTATGTATGTATATACCCATCCCCTCCTCCCCCCTCCCGTCTGCCCCACTCCCGATAAATGTTCCTAAATGTCCATTTAGGTGTTGATCAGTGAAACCAATTTGCTGATGAGTACATGTGGTGCTTGTTTATTCATTCTTGAGATACTTCACTTAGTAGAATAGGTTTCAGTTCTATCCAGGAAAATATAAGAGGTGCTGTATCACCATTGTTTCTTATAGCTGAATAGTACTCCATGGTGTACATATACCACATTTTATTAATCCACTCATGTATTGATAGGCACTTGGGTTGTTTCCACATCTTTGCAATTGTGAATTGGGCTACTATAAACATTTGAGTGCAGGTGTCTTTTTTATAGAGTGTCTTTTGTTCTTTTGGGTAGATGCCCAGTAATGGGATTGCTGGATCAAATGGTAAATCTACTTGTATCGCTTTAAGGTATCTCCGTATTGCTTTCCACAGAGGTTGCACTGGTTTGCAGTCCCACCAGCAGTGTAGGAGTGTTCCTGTCTCTCTGCATCCATGCCAACATTTATTGCTTTGGGACTTTTTAATAAAGGCCATTCTCACTGAAGATAAATGATATCTCATTGCGGTTTTGATTTGCATTTCCCTGATTAGAGATGTTGAGCATTTTTTCATATGTTTGTTGGACACATAGGAACAACATTTATCGGGAGTGGGGCAGACAGGAGGGAGGAGGGGATGGGTATATACATACATAATGAGTGCAATGTGCACCGTATGGGGGATGGTCATGCTTGAAGCTCTGACTCGGGGTGTGGGGAGGGGGACAATATACGTAACCTTAACATTTGTACCTCCATAATACGCTGAAATAAAAATAAATAAATAAAATTTTTTAAAAAAAATATCAGGACCAAATATATTTCAGACTAAAAGAAAATAAACTTATCTGAATTATGTTGACACTCCTCAAAAAATATATGTATATACCTAGAATGTTGCTATGACAACAATGTCTCCTCTACCAGGGTTTGAGGCTTTGGATGTTCTTCTCACTCTGTCACTAGAACCACCTTGACTAGGCAAAGAGCAGTAAAGTTCCCCAGCACCACTCTAGTCATCATTGCAGACCCTCATCTTCAAGTCCCCAACTGTGACACATGCCTATGGCCTATGGATGGATGAGAATGAGAATTGGCCCCGTGTGATGAATGCTTTAGTAAGTCACACCCTGGAGCTAAATTTAGATATCCAGACTCTTGCCCTGAAGGTCAAGGAAGCTTTCTTCATGATACTATCTAAGTGAAGTAATCTGCACATCCTCACGCCTGCCTCACATCTGCTAGTAAAAATAGTTGTCTTTTTTATTAGCTGACAGCCAGGGCTTATACTAACATATTTAAAAATCCTTAGCCTGCGTTGATGTTTTAGCTTCTTTTTTTCACTTCTGTGGCCTTGAGCAAGTTATTTTATCTCCTACGTTTCTCATCCATCAAATGGAGATAATAATCAAAGATGTTGTTGAGAATAAAGTAAGTGAGCACATACATAAGTAAGCAAAGCATGTGTCTCGCCTGTTGTAGACACTTTTTTACTGTGAGTTTGACTCATTTCCCTTTTCTTAGTAGGAGAGTCAGGGGGTTCAGATTGATTCTCAGGCTAATAACAGAAAAAGTAAAGAATTTATTACCTTAAGTCTCTTAGTGCTTATTTAGCCTAGTAATGATAGACCTCAAAACAAAGCCTAAGGGTAAAGTCCTCTACCCACAATAAAGAATTTCTTGCTTTTCTCTTTTCAGAGGAGGTTGGCCGCTCATGGATGCAACTAATGAGGCTGGGTATGAAAGGAGAAAGGGGGAGCAGAAGGGGTAGTAGGCGTTTAATATGTTTCCTTCTCCTTTAGTGCCGGTGCCTTGAGGAACACAATTTCTGAGGCCCCATGTGGTGGGCATAATTTTTAAATGATCCCCAAGGACCAACATTCTTGCATAAATTCCCTCCCTTTAACTGTGAGAGGAACACTGGAATATGATAGGACGTCACTCCTGTTACATCACATAGCAATAGGGATCGTGCAGATGTAGTTTGGGTTAGTAATGAGTTGATTTTGAGTTAACCAAAATGCAGATGATCTGGAAGGGCCTGACCTAATCACAGGAGCCCTTTAAATCTGGGTCTAAAGGATGAAAACAAAGTCAAAGAATTCAAGTATGATAGGATTTGACTTAAATAGGGAGAGGAACACATGGAAAGGATGGCCACTAGGAGCTGAGAACAACTGAGAACAATTTTGCTGGTAGCCAGCAAAGTAATCAGGACCTCAGCTCTCTAACTGCAAGAAACTAAATTCTGACAACAGCAAGAGTGAACCTGGAAGTAAATTTTTCTCCAGAGTCTCCAAATGAGAACTCAGTCTGGTTGCTGCCATTTCAGACTTATGAGACCCTGAGCAGAGAAACCACCCATGCTATGCCCAGACTCTCCACCTGTATTTGTATTGTGTTAAGCTGCTGGGTTTGTGGTTATTTATTGCACAGCAATACAAAGCTCATACACCCTGGGTGGTATATAATTGCTCACAGAGAAGCCTAAGGCAGCACCTGGGAAGAGCCTGAAGCTCCACTCTATCTATTTCAGCAATAGCTCCAACACTGTTAGACATTATCCTCTTGAGCTACCAGCCCTTCTGATTTAGCAAATTTATCCCCACACAGAGTTGGTAATGAGGCCCTGGGAGCCATTCATTGGTATGGCCCCTAATTCATCACTCCACAGGCCAGGATGCTCTGAAGTAGTTCACAACTTTGATTCTGCATCACTCATGACATGCACATTTATTTCTTGAATTTCTGCCTTGAATGTTCTTACTCCTCTGCTATCATTTAAGTCATAGTAGATTCTAAGTTCTTGGGATGAAGAGACTCTTCTTTTTTTTTTTCATTTGCTTCTCTTCAGTACTTACTATTGTTTGCAAACTAGATATTCAAATACAGATTAAAATAACAATGATATAGTAAGTCTTACTCATGCTTCAAATCCTACCTCTAATTAGTGAAGCATTTTCTGATCTAGCATTCACCTGAAAGTTAGAAAAGAGAAGGAAACTTACTAATGACAAACCACCGGAACAGAGCCAGATATAATGAGAGTGGAAGTCCTTCTTTCTGGCAGAGAAGAGGAAGGTTTGATGCTCAGAGTTGTCAAGCATTAAGAGGGGAAGTGGGCTGGGGTAGCTGTCAAGGAATTAGTTCACATGCTCTCTATGAAACAACTGGGCCAGTAAGGCATTGGCTTCTCAGCCCCACTTGCCCCACACAGCATGACTCACCATCATGTCCTTCCTATGGTATATCCAGAGAGCTACCATTTATGTAAATGGAACAGTCTGCCAGGGGAGAATCAGGGACAATGGTGTAGGTCCCTTCATGAAAAAGTAGAGCAGAGGCAAGATATTTTAAAAGACAGACAGATCTGACCAAGAGAGGGAAGGGATTATGTGTGCTCAGATTAATTGATGGCATCTATATCCAGAGTAAGTCCATCACATTGGCTGGCCCCTCAACAAACAGCCAGTGCCCTTTTGATGCACATGAAAGTCAATCATGCCACCATGCACACCTAACCCGTGTACCCAAAGCCTGCAGTCAGCCACCATTTCAATGGAAAATAATAGAAAAACATACCCCACAGTTGCAGAGGTAAACCAAACCAGTCACCTGCTAATACATGTTCAACAGATATTAAGTCTAAACTGTGTGCTGTTGGCTTTCAGTAAATAGTAAAAGATAGGAGCTGTTTGTGAACACTGGGACTAAAATGCCTAATAGATGCAGATAGAGTAACAGTATGAGCTCAAGTATGAAGATGGAAAGAGCATGGCAAATTAAAATAAAATCAAAGTTATTAACTGTCTCAGTCCATTTTGTGCTGCTATAAAGAGATGCCTGAGGCTGGGCACAGTGGTTCATACCTGTAATCTTAGCACTATGTAAGGCCAAGGTGGAAGGATTGCTTGAGCTCAGGAGTTCAAGACCAGTCTGAACAAGAGCAAGACCCCATCTCTACTGAAAAAGTAGAAAAATTAGCCAGGTATCACGACATGTGCTACTAGTCCCTGCTACTCGGGAGGCTGAGGCAGGAGGATTGCCCAAGAGTTTGAGGTTGCCGTGAGCTACAATGACTGCACTCTGCACTCTACCCAGGGCAACACAGTGAAACTCTACCTAAAAAAAATAGATGCCTGAGGCTGAGTAATCTATAAGGAAAAAAGGTTTATTTGGCTCACAGTTCTGCAGACTGTATGAGAAGCATGGGATGACACCAGCATCTGCTTCTGGTATGGGCTTCAGGGAGCTTCCAATCAAGGACAAAGGCAAAGGGGGAGCAGGTGCATCACATGGCCAGAGAAGGAGCAAGAGAGGAAGAGGAGGTGCCAGGCTCTTTTAAACACCAGCTCTTGCATGAACAAATAAAGTGAGAACTCATTTGTTATCACAGGGATGGCACCAAGCCATTCATAAGGGATCTACCCTCATGACCCAAACACCTCCCTCCAGGCCCCACCTCCAACACTAGCGATCCAATTTCAACATGCGATTTGGAGGGCCAAACATCTACACCGTATCACAGACCATCCACTATATCAAAACTACTTTGTGGTTCACGAGCAAGTATGAATGGTTGTCCAAGGATCACCAGACATTTGAGTAGAAGCAGCAACAAGGGGGTTTATACAGAAGAAAAATTGATTCTGGAAAGAAATAGATAATTCAGGAAGAAAAGAAAACGTAAACATTGTTACAGTTGTATTCTCAGAGAGTTTTGAGAAGCCATCCTATCCAGAATTGAACAAGATAAAAATAACTAGAAAATATTGAGTAAGACAATAACTGCAACACAAATTATTAAGACTGGTGATCTGAAAGATTCATAGATGTTTACCCCTCCATGTACCTATGTCTAAGAACATAAAGCAAAAAGAAAAAGAAACAAAATACATGAATGAAATAGTGAGATGTAGATAACACTTACTAAAAATCTATTAATTAAAGTGTCCAGAAAGAAAGTAAAACGAATTGTTGAAGATGTAAGAGGAAAATTTCTCTGAGCAGAAGAAAGATTCATATCTTCAGATCTGAAAGAAGCGATAAAGCATCTGTTTATTAATTTGTTTATTCAACAGCTATTTATTAAGCTCAGTGTTATTCAGAATTTTGTGGATATGAAAACTAGTATCAAAAAGAATTAGGTCAGGCACAGTGGCACATGCCTGTAATCCCATCACTTTGGGAGGCTGAGGCAGGAGGATCGCTTGAGCCCAGGAATTCCAGGCTACAATGAGCACTCCAGCCTGGGCAGCAGAGCAAGATTCTGCACCCCGCCTGCCCTACCCCCAAAAAAATGCCTAAAACATTTTTTAAAAAATCTATGGTGGCAGTATTTCAAAATGCCCCC
>CAUYRT010041172.1:0-18011 GCA_963574885.1 Lepilemur ruficaudatus
GGCTGAAGTGATCCTTCTGCCTCAGCCTCCCGAGTAGCTAGGACTACAGGCATGTGCCACCATGCCTGGATAATTTTTTCTATATATATTTAGTTGGCCAATTAATTTCTTTCTATTATTAGTAGAGATGGGGTCTCGCTCCTGCTCAGGCTGGTTTCGAACTCCTGACCTTGAGCAATCCACCCACTTCGGCCTCCCAGAGCTCAGTTGCATTTTTTAGGGAGCTCTTAAAGACAAATGACCCCCAGAAAACTTGAAAAACATAAAATGTACCAAAAAAGAAAATTCAAATAACCGACAAATTCCATAACCAGGAAATAACATTTTGATGTGCATCCTTCCAGCTAAGATGCATAGCTATCTCCTTGTCTGTCTGTATTTTTAATAAAAACTGTATCAGCCTTCAGGGACAATCCTGTAGCTGTGCGGGGCTCGTATACTGATTACAAGTCCGTTTTGGTTCCCTGTGGATTGACTGTGGAACAAATGACACACCCGGGATCTCATAAGCCAACACCTGTCTTTAACTTCAGACTCTCAAAAGAATTACAGATCCTCACTTTTTCTCATGACACCAGCCATGAGGGGGTGATGTGGGTGGATGATCACACATGCACAGTCTCTCCCTCTCTCTCTCAAAACATGCTTCCCAATCATCGCTTTCAGATAAAGACCAAGAGTTTGCCATGATCTAGAAGACTCTCCACGTGCACACGCTGGCCCTGTCTACCTTCCAGCCCCATCGCCCACGACTGCGCCCCATCTTCCAGTCTTTCAGATGACAGCGTGAAGGGTCCTTCCTTGGGGAAGTCTCCCCCGAATCCCTGACTAGCCCAGATTCTCCCTTTCATTCATTCCTACAACAGCAGGTACCTCCTTTTCTTAGCATGTCTCCAGCCTGCGGTTTAAGGTCTATGCTACCTTCCCAGATGGGCTGAAACTCCACGCTCGCCACGGCACGCCGGTCACCTAACCCTGCGCCGTCACACGGTAGGCACCTAATGTTTCCTAAAGGAACAACTGAAGAAAAGAACATCTACTTGATTTTTTTAGAATTAGTGTTTTCTGGTGAGATAAGCAAAACCAAGGCCCTAAGTTTACTTCCCTGCTGAGACCGCATAGCCAATTAGGCACAAAAGGGGCTGAGACCAGAGCCCGTGACACCCTCCAGCTGCAGACCTGCGGCAGAGTGAGACCTCCTCCCATAAACCAGTGAGTGGGGCAAGCTCAGCAGCTGGTTTCCCGAATTGAACATTTTAAGCAAGGTCAGGATATTGGGGCTTATTTTCCCCGGGAAATATGGAAGCCGCAAAATTGGGAACAGGGTAAAAAGTTATGACTTATGTTTGGAGGAAATTGCTTTTCAGTACAGCAAATTACTGCATGTTCTCCACCTCTGAACACAATTCCTTCTATGATTATGAAATCATATTCTTTCCTATGTATTTTTCCCCTCCTTTAACCTTGATCACCTCTTTAAAGACCCTATCTCCAAATACACTCAGTCACATTCTGAGGTCCTGGGGGTGGGGACCTCTGCACATGAATGTTGAGGGGACACAAGTCAGCCCGTCCTGACCCTCCATCTCTGTTCAGCTCCATCCAGGCCAACAGCCCTGACCTTTCCATCTCGGCTTCAGCCCCCAGATAGTCACTAGCCCAGCGTTCTCATCCCGAGCCCAGAAACTCCTGGAGAAGAGACCCAGTGGCCCAGGCAAGATCAGAGGTGTCATGTGGCATCTCTGAAATCTGAGTGTCCATGGAAACGTGACGGAAAGGATCCCACTCCCACCTGCCAATTTTGGGCAAAATACATGCGGGAAAACACAAATTCCTCATTTTCTAATCATCTCACAAAATCCAGCTTTCTGTGCCAATCTCCTTTCTCCCTTTCAGCAAAATTGATTAAGAAAACAATCATTTCCTGTGTAGGCTGTCTAACAGAATGCACGTGCCCTCCGGCTGGGTGATTTCAATTTTGACTAAACCAAGAAGATGGAATCTGGGAGGGAGGAGGAGATGCCTTCAGGTCCCCACTCCAGATAATTGTTCCTCACTTGTAAAACCAGCAGAAAGTATATTCTCTCCCTTAACACGCGTGCACGCTGCCAGCCTGCCCCCAGCTCAGGCGTTGGAGCAGGTGGGACATGCCAGTCAGGTCCTATGAAGCTCCCCTTGTCCCATGTGCCTCTCCTTACACTTTCTGTCCTGCTCTGTGACAGGGTGACTGCTCCGAGGAGGACAAGCTTTTCTATGCCCACAACACACGGAGCACCCACCGGCGCTGGGTTGCTGCTACGGACTAAATCAGTTCACATGCTGAAGCCCTAACCCGCGGTGTGATGCTATTTGGAGGTGAGGATTCTGGGAGAGAATTAGGTTTAAATGATGTCATGAGGGCGGGGTCTTCTCGGTGGGATTACTGCCATTATAAGGAGAGGTATCAGAGAGCTAATGCTCTTAGACGCGATCTCTTGGTCTCTTTCTCTCTCTCGCTGCCCTATGAGGGCACAGCAAGACGGCCGCCTCCTACAAGCCAGGCAGAGAGCCCTCACCCAGCGTCAACCCTGCTGGCACCCTGGTCTCAGAGTTGCAGCCTCCAGAACTATGAGAAGATAAATGTCTGTCGTTTGAGTGGCCCAGCCTGTGGCATTTTGCTACGGCAGTCCGGGGGCAGGGTAACCCAGTTGTTGGGTTTTTTCCCTCCCTTCTTTTTACTTTGAAGAAATAAAGAGTTCTTTGAGGGTGGGAGAAAATGCATGTAATATTGCATTGATTTCAAGTTTGGCTGGGAGAATTTTTGTTTTAATTCATTTAGTTCCAGAGTTTAAAAAGAAGAAGAAGAAAGGAAAACGAGCTCAGATCTCAGAGGAAGGGCGAACCCTTCCCAAAGAGCTCGCTGTAACTTTTCTCTTTAAAACAAGGGCCAGCCCTTGCGTGAGTCATCTGTGGTCAGAGCGTTATCATGGAGAGGCAGAAAAGCACAGTATTTGGTTCCCAAGGACACTGGCCCCACACTCTTTTGGAACCGTGAGTAGGCAGTTAGTACGGGGCCCCGATGGTGCTTCTCTTGTGTCTAGCTAAAGACTCCCTGCTGCGGGGGAAGCCCCTTCCCCTCTGCATTCGCCTCCAGGGAAGACCCGCCCTTGGCAGACCTGGACGGAACATGCATGCGGTTGCTCTGTCCCTGTGCTGTCCCCCCTGCTCCTCTCAGGAAAGCTCAGCTGAGCTCCCAACAGTTTAACCTACTTCTGAAGCTGCTCCTTCCCTCTCCCCCATGAAGACCTAGCACCTTTGCAGGACTCGAGAGTCTTCCTTCCCTTCTTTCTCCTTCCCATGGCCCCTGCGTGTGTCTTCTAACAGATTCCCATATCTGGTCTTCCTTAGTAAGAGGTATAAAGTCAATGAAGGACAGAGACAGCCGTCGTTCGATCTTGTCTGTTGTCACCGCCTGGGAAGGAGGGGCCCTCCCGGGAGACATTCTCCTGTCACACTAACATCTACCCTAGACCTGTCTGGCTCTGTTTAGTAGTCGCACCCTTGCTAGACCTTCCCTTGATGTTGCAATCTCTGAGTTTCTTGGTCATGAATCCACAGGTAACAGGAAACACCTGTATGCACCCATAAGTTAACTATGGTCACGCACCCAATAGTGCCAGAGTGTTTTATGTTCAACCTCTAGTCAGTCCTTCTCCAGTCTGTCCCTATGCTGTGTGACCACTCTGGACAGTGTCTCAGTCTTCAGGGGCCCCGACTTGCTCTTACTGTGGCCACTATCAACCCCTCTAAGAGGCTGCTTCCCCCTATTTTTCTGGATCTTAGCTCCTTTGGAAGAAACCATTCTAGTCTCTTCTTTTATCTCTCTTCACCCACTAGATAATTAATCCCCCAATTCATGTTTTCACATCTTGCAACAACTAAAACATCTCACCCTTTCTCAACTGTGTCACCGAGAGTCATCAGACCTGAACGCACCTCCTTTTCCCATCTCTCTAACCCGGGCTTCTAGATTATTTTCCTGTCCGGATCTGAAAGATACCAAGCTTTCTCCTATGGAAAACTCTCCTCTTCCAGCTTGGCCAGCCTGCTCTCCTCTATTTCCTGTTCATTCTCCCTGTGTTCTGGTGCTGGTGGTAAGAATGAGCATATTTTCCATGCCACTTGAGTTCCTCCTTGATTTCCAGAGTACTCTGATTTCTAGAGACAGAAAGTTCCAGGCCACAAACCCTACTCATCTTAAGAAGACAGACATTCTGTTTATAATAAGGATTGTCTATCTATCAACAAGACCCAGCACACTTGAGTGGGTGAAGCTATCTAAAGCCATAGGCAGAGCTTGTATCATCAATCAATCCAGAGTCAATATGAAACCACGTGTCAAGAGCCAATGGACAAGCCAGAAAATTGTTAGTAACCTCTCCAGTTCCTTCCTGTGACCCCATAGGCTGTTAGCTGATTTGGGGTGTCGTATGTCACATTGCCTCCTCGGTTTGCCACTAGCGATTTGAAGACATAACTCACAGATTAGTGTCCGGTAGCATGCATGACACTGAGATATTTTTTCTTTTCTTTTCTTTTTTTTTTTTCCAGTGTGAAGTCTTTGCCTGAAGACACAACTGAGAGATACAATAAAGGCAACAAAGATTGCTCTGCCTGCTCACGCCGAAAATGATCTAATCTCTGACTCAGCCTCACCTTCAAAACAGTGCTTCTGCCCAGCAGCACCCGTGACGTTTAGAGTCCAGTGGCAGCATTCTGCACGTTGACACTGCAGAAATATGTGTTTGCTGATGCCCAGGCCAGAACAAAACCAGCCACTTCCTATAAACAAAGTTTCCATAGACAGCAATTTTTGCCCCCACAGAAATCCCACAGGCCCACACTTACTGAGTCTAAGGCCTAAAGCTACCCCAAAACAGAAGCCTTTCTCACCGCCAATTATTTTGTTTCCAAATGCTTATTTTTGTCCAGAACTCATAGGTGATTCCTAAAGCTCTGGGGGCCCCACCCAGCAGGCCTCCATTCGCAAAGCTTCACACTTCCCCCCTCTAACTCCTGCTGTGGCCCGTCCCCTCCTAACTGAAACCCATCAGCTTTTGCTGACTCCTTCCTGCCTTTCTTTTCCTTTTGCAGATGCTTCTGGCCCCTTGGGCCTGGTCTGCCCCCAAATCGAAGTCCCAGCGATCTCAGTTCTTGCTGCTCCTCTCTGGGAGCCCCCGATTCTTCCCAGCCCTTCTCTCGAGCCAAGTAAACATGGCAGAGCGTCCCCAGGCCTCAGGACAGAAAAGCGATTAACAGAGATGCACACATCACCTGTGCCACTCACAGAAAGACATTTCTTTTTAATCCGGGCGCCTGTCTGAGATGGCTTTGTCCCTTCTCTGATTGTTTGCCCTGGGGATGAAACTGCCTCGCCTCTCCAGTGGGGGCAGTTAAACTCTAAAGACCCTCTCATCTGCTGTGGCATGGGGACCCGGGGCGAAGCTGTTATCGTTTAATACATATCAGGGGCCTCCAACTCCCTGACGCCTCACACTGATCTCGCTGTCACTATTACGTGCCTTGTACGTCCCCTGCTGGCATTTCTGTATGGGATCAGCGCCGTACGGATGCTGATAAATGCTATATAAAAGTCTATTAAATTAACCTGATGGCCGCCACGCTGGTCCCCTAATGACGCGGCCGATAGTCTTTAGGTTTAAGTGCTTCCAGGAAGGCTCAGAATTATTTCCCTCACTGGCCTGTGGTTTAAATAACCAAGCTGTAGCTATTAAGGGGATTTTCTTGAAAGCTCCAACCTTCTCACTCCAAGTTCAAACCAGAGGCTCCATGCGGGGAACCACTTAGCTTCCTAGAGACAAGTTTGCAAAACATTCAGATTTATTTCTTGAGTGTTCTCTTCCATCCTTTCCCAGCCCCACTCCTGTGCCCCTCTCTCTTCTTGTCATTTCTTCCCTTCTTTCTGCCTTTGTACTAATCTACTCTCTGCCTCTGTCGACTTGCCTGTCCTGGACATTGCATATAAATGAAATCACACATCCTAGAGCATCTTATGTCTGGCTTTTTCCACTTAGCATGTTTTCAAAGTTAATCTGTGTCGTGGCATGTATCAGTATTTCATTCCTTTACATTGCTGAATAGCATCCCGTTGTATAGATATTTTAGAGCATGCCCTAATTTGTTACTGATTCCAGCCACCTCTTTTATTGCCCCTGTTTAAGTCAAGTCCTAGGTAGTGCCATCTTCAACTTAGTCACAGGAATCCAGATTGTTCCCTTTCCATAAATACGCGCCCAAGGCGAAACAGTTCACTTGCCCTCTTCAGAGATGCTGCATTGTAACATCCCACCCTCCAGGTGGCCCCTGGAGTGTGGGAACAAGGACACCACTGCAAGCCTGAGGCGGGGCCTGGGGGTACAGTCAGTCACAGCCGGAGCCCACGATGTGTCCGGGGGTGATCAGAAGCATGACCCCGGCTTCCCTCTGCCTGGCGAGCCAACAGCCTCTTTCTCTTTTATTTCCTGGCCATTCTGGATCTAAGCAAGATGCTCTCTTGGCAACTATGGATACAAAAGAGCGAAGGTCCTTCTTGGCTAGGTTTCCAGGCGTAATTCTTAGGCTGCGACAGATGGGGGCCCAGGAATCCACAGCCTCCCTTGGGTCCCTCCATCCTTGTGCCCTGAAGCCCTCCTGGTCCAGCTCTTCCTGGCCTTCCTCATCCCCGCTCCTTGCGACCACGTTACCTCCCGGACCGACCCCTGCTTCTCTTCCTCCTACTGCTCCATTTCCCCACCGCTTCTCTCACTGTACGTTTTTGGGATCCCAAAGTCATCCATCTTTCATTAAATTGTCTCAACAAACCTCACTGGGATACTTTGGATGGATATTTTGATGAGTAGTCAACATAAACGAAAACTAAGGTTTGGCCAAAATGGGCTGTGATATGGATAGACTTGCCCACTGGGCCCTGACTACACACCCGTCTTTCCTACAACCCGTCACCGCCATTCCAACCTTTGCTATTCCTGGAGGGCAGAGACCATCTCCCTGTTACCAAGTACAGCGCCTGCGGGTGGCAGGTACCTAGTGCTTGTTTGAGAAAGGATGGACAGAGGATGGGAAGGACGGAGAGGAGAAGAGAGAAGAAAGGGACAGTCTTCAGTTTAGACAGAATCCTATTTCTTTAGTACACTGTCTAGAAGCCGAGCTGTCCAATATGGTGGCCACTGGCCACGTGTGGCTATTAAAATTAACTGAAATTTAAAATTCAGTTCATCAGTACTAGCCATATTTCAAAGACTCAATAGCCACAGGTAGTATTGGGCCAAGCAGATGTAGAATGTTTCCATCATTGCAGAAAGTTCTTTTGGACAGACCCTAGAAATCTCCTAATTGCCTATGAATGTCTTGTTTGGGGAGAATAGGGAGGTGTCTGGTGGTGGTTTTGCTAAGGATATGGTGAAGAAAATGATGACTCCAGACCATAAATACAACGTAAGCAATGCTACTTATATTTCTTTGAAAAAAATCAGATTTAAAACAAAGAAAAACAGAGGGATACTCGGCTTACGTGCATTTGGGAGGTAAAATAATCTTATGATTTCGTGGACCTAAAGCATAAACTTGAAAAGGTAACCAAAAATCCCCCTTATGATTAATTACTTCCATCACTCTTAATCTTAACCTGTGTTTGAAATACCCTCACCCTGCCACAGGGACCAAATCAGTTAGGCAAATTAGCAAGCCCTGGAACAGCCAGGGAGCACCAGGCACAGAACCTCATTGATTTTAATCCGCTGACACAGCCTTTGTGAAACTGTATTTTTCTAAAAGTGTACCAATTTAGTTAAAAATATAGAAACTCTAAAGCAAATTCTCTTTAGGCAACCTTGAAAAGGCACTTTAGCAATAATGGGCACACATTCTACATTTTTTTTAGACTTATTAAAGTGTATTCCAGCAGGACTTGTGCTTAAAATGTCTCCATTAGCTTAGTTTTTGTTGTTGTGTTTACTTAAAAGAAATAAAACAAAAGCAAAAAATTCTTGAGCTCGGAATTTTCATTGATTTAACTTCAGGGCTCCGCTGCTCTCTGTCCTGACTCTATGTGGCTACTACGTCCTGTCCCCTGCGACCTCCATGCTGCGACCGTGAGATTGCACCGTCTTCCCAGACGTGCAAGGATCTGTTCACGCAGTTGGGCACCATATTCTTTCAGGCAGTCTCTTCTGCTGGAATTTCAGAAAAGACGAGCAGCAGAAACCATCCACCAAACAGAAAGCAACACATCCCCTGCAGAATGGCAAGAGACTCTGCGATGCAGAAACTAGGAGAACAGTCTTAACAACATATTCCAAACTTCCTGCAGATGTTTATATCTTCAGACAGATGAAAAGTTTCTATATATAGCTGTGCTTTAGCAAAATAACTTTTCAGCTCAGGCTATATCCCAAGAACGATAAGTAAAGCACAATGGATTTTTTTTTGTTGTTTTACAAATGATGAAAATGTTTTTCTGTGTTTGATAAATCAGACATGCAAAGTCATTCAACGGCCAGGTTCTTCTCCAAACTGTGCCTTCCTCTTTCTTGGAGTGAAACAAAACATTGAATAATGAAAGCAAATGGGCAGTAGTAAGTAAGGCGAGGTAGGCCCAAAGCTGTGGAGATCAGAGAGTCGGCTCTGACCCATTGCTTTCCTTCTAAAGGTCCAGAGACATCCTGGTGACCTCTCCTAATAGAAGGAATCAAAGGCGCAGGGTAACCATTGGCCCTCATTGAGACAAGATATGCTCAACCCTAAGTCTCAAATCTGAGAACATATGAACTCCTACAATATGTCTGTGACCCCGAGGTTCTCAGAACCCTTGGCAATGTTTCTTTTCTCTGTGGTCACTAGAACACCATTCATATGTCCACCACCTTAACCGTTAGCTCCTTCCTGCCTTTTCTAAGATTACATAAGCCATTAGTAATACATATATTTAACTGCAGTCTAAACCTCTCACATGGACCCTAGACTGCTCTGCCTTCAAACTTGTCCCACAATGGTCTTTCCCCATCTCACTCCATCCTTCCCATCACTCCAGCCAAAACCTGTACAGCCCTCCGATTTTTGCTCAAACGTTACATTCTCAGTGACGCCAACACCAACCCACCCTACCTGTTACGGCAATCACACCCCCTCTACCCTGGCCCTCCCGATTTCCCTCACCTGTTTTATTTTTTCCATTGCACTTACCACATTCAAATTTACTATACACTTTGCTTATTTATTTGGGATATTGTCTGGCTTCCCATCAGTAGAACATAAACTCCATGAGAGCAACGATTTTTGTTAGCTTTGTTCCCACTCTACGTCCAGGGCTAGAACAGTATCTAGAATTCTGCGGAACACTTTTCATAACACTTGTTGAATAAATTAATGAAGGGGAGAGACAGAGAGAGAGAGAGAACAAGTTTACTACTGATAAATGAAAAATATGTAAAAATGTAAAAAGAGGAAAATTAAAATAACCTGTAATGCCACCGTAAGAGTTAACACTCGGAACATTTTGCTGTACTGTGTACCTTCTCAACATCCCTCGGTGGCTTTGAGTGTGTGACTGTTTTAAACCAAACAACACAGACCGTGGACATCAGAGGTTGAATTAAATCACTTGTCCAGCTCTACCATTTGCATGTGACCTTGGGCAAGTCATTTAAATTCCTCAAGCCTCAGTTTTCTCATCTTGAAAATGGCTAGTCTACTCCCTACCTGATTGAGGTTTTGTAAGACTTATTTAGCATAAGGCAGAAAACCATGGCTTTTGTTATCATACTGTGTTCTGTTTAGCATCTTGCCTTTTTTCACTTTGCATTTCTGAACGTATTTGTATGTGCATCAATATGATCCTATGACCTTTTCATGGCCCTGCAATATTCCATCATATGGATATACCACAGTTTATTTAACCAATCTCCTATTGATGGGTAGCTAGATTGGCTGTGATTTTTGTCTCTATCCGTGTTGGGAGACATACCCTAGTCTCAATCTTTTCCCATGTCTTTATTTATGTCCTTGAGGTAGAAATACTGGGTCAAATGTTTCAGGCTTTTGTTATTCAGTTAAGATAATATTTCTATCATGGCCCTACAGAGAAGCTATTTCAAAAATTATATGAGTTGTAAAGGTTTAGCTTTAGAATTGGAGAAAGTGGATGGCCAGTTTGAGTCAATCAGCTCATGGAAAGAAAGCAATGGTAGCAGGTCTGGGAGGCTCATCATAGCAAAAGAAGCTGGTTTGGGGGAGCAGCAGGAATATCCATAAGTGAAGCCAGGGTGCATTGGGGTTCAGTACTGTGTACCCTCAGGGTTGGCAGAGTCTGTCTCATCCAACCCCACCCACCATGTACGCAGAGCCTTTGTCCCCAAACCCAATCCCAGGCTTGGGGCCCTTGGCTGTTGGAGCCAACCATCACACCTGCCCCCGACCGTCTGTTGGGAGAGGCTAAGGGCAAGGGAGAAGTGGCTGTCCTTTCATAGTGCTGCTCCCTGGGCCACTGGGGACCAGGCGTGAGGCTGGGATGCCGTGGGGACACACAGCTAGAAGGGTCAGAGGTGCCCAGATGAACTTAAGCCATGCTGAAAGCTGTGCGTGCTGCCAGCAAGGCTCTTTAGCTGTCTCCGTTAATAATGTAAAACGGAACATTCACATTCCCGGGTCTTTCTCTCCCCACAAATCGCACCCCCTCTTAGGATCGTTACATTTCTCTGAGTTCTTTCGAAATAAAAATGAAAGTCATAGTGTGCATTTGGGGAGCCACTGGAAAATTAGGAAGGTTCCCGTAAATGCTGCCACCCTCAGGCAAGCTACGAGAAACACCCAACAACAACTTTCAAATGCTTGATAGACCTCCCGACTGTTGCATTTTAAAGTAACTTGGAAGAAAAGAAAAAGGGATCCTCTATAAGCTGCTAATGAATTATTGGCAGCTTCCTTAGAGATATTCCCTGGGCAAGTTAACACCTAAATTAAACAGCATGAGCTGAGATAGATACATAGTAGCCACTCCATCAGTAGTTTGATGGTAAATAATGAGAACAGATTAACTGTCCCATCCACAGGACTTTGAATGAACAACGTGTGGGGAGTTTTAAGAAGGTTCAATAATCAACATCCCTGTTTCCCACTGCAGTCGAGAACTAACTGATAGACAGACACGGGTATCTGGAAAGTGGAGATCAAAATGTCTTTATTACAATACAGCCAACAAAGGAGAACATGGCTTAGGGCTTCGGCTTTCGAATGCTGCGTTCCAGAATCGACTCACCCCCCCGGACCCAAGCAACACTGGCTCATCACAGAATCGCCTCCTGGCCCTGTAGAGCCCAGAGCAGAGCTGAACCCAGAACAGTCCTTCCTGTGAGTGGCAGACAGGTGGCAGGACAGCAGGTGGCGGAGTGAGGGAACGGGGTGAGACAGAGGCCAGGATCGCCCGCTTCGTGGAAACTCGAACTCCAGAGCAAAAAAGATCCCGACACTGTTACTGTCCCCAGGGTCATGTAGCTGGTCACCATATGCAATGCCCTTCTCTTGACCCAACTCCACCCGTCCTGTGCCAGGAGAGGAATCCACACTCTGAGTTGGGTGGGAGGATAAAGAAGGATAATGTATCCCCCCCCATTGCCCACCTGGTTGTCACATGCCCTGGGGGACATATTTCTGTACCTCTCCTGTGTCTGTGCAATTCCACAAACATTAATTCCCTACTGTGACTCTGGAACTGTGTTTCTAGATGCTGCAGGGATATCGTTATGAATGAATGAATCTTAGGGAACTCGCCATCTTGACGCCTTCCGATTCTCTCATCTCGTTCAGCGTCCGCTCTGCCAAGTGTTATCATAATTCAGTCTCTGTCTTCGTCACAAAGGACACTGGGCGTTCCAGGACTTGCTCACGTGGAAAGGAGAGAAAAGCAACTGAGTCAGTGGGGTGCAGCCCTTTCCAGGGAAGGCCCAAGGTCCAGGGCATAATGAGCTCAAGTCGGCTGTAGAGCAGGGCTCACAGGTCTGAACCAAGGGTGAGGGGCATGGGGTGGGCTTCTTGACAAGAACTTGAGTGCTTCATGTCTATAATAGCATCATAGGTCAGAGAAGGATGAGAAATCTGGGTCCAGCCCTCGAAAAAGGGGGGTTGGAAGAAGACGGGAAGGCCACGGCCCTGGCTGACTAGGGATCTGGGACAGCCTCAAGCCCAGAGCGATTTGCAATGGAACCTGGGGGGTGATGATGGACTGAAAGCTAGACCCTCTGCAGGAGCAGTTAGGGAGGCAGGTGGCAGTGCGTTGAGTGGGAAGAGAATGTCCCCTCCCTGGCCCTCTGAGTGCCCCTCTGTCCTGCGCAGATGGGATGAGGCATGCTCCTGACACCGCAGTCCTGCTTCTCATTGGCTCAGGGAGGAGGTAGACCCGTGCAGTTTTTGATGATGGGTGGTGTGGTCACGATTATTGTCTAAGTGTATTGTGACAATTGATTCATTGTCCAAAGCAGGACTCTTCAGAGAGTGGCGGTATCATTAAATAATTATTAAAACCTAATGGCTAAAAATACTAACCCTTCTCGTATCTTCCAAAAACATTTGCCAAGCCTGCCTCAAAGAAACAGGCTGACTCCAGGAGCAGGTGGCTTAAAATAGAAAACAACGATGTCATGCTCCCTTCCTCTCCCGATCCAGGAGGCTGGTGGTAGGGAGCCCTCTGCCGCAGCCCCAGCCGCCTGCGCCCACCTGCGCCCACCTGCGTGCAGCGGAGGTGGACAGTGAGCTCCAGCCTGCTGACAGCTTCCCACCTCTGCCCTGCCGCTCTGCTTCTCTGCCTGGGGGCATCTCACATCAGGGAGCTCGCTCTGAGGTCAGGAACAACCCATAAGTGCGGGCAAATTAAGTCCTCTGGGAAGCAACCTTTCACCAACGGGAACAGGAGTCGGTGGACTGGCCCTGGCCTCCCTGTGTTCTGGCAGGTGACACTGACCAGGCGCCCGCTGGCCCGCAGGAGCAGTTCCCTCACTGATGTGCCTGTCGCTGACTTTTCTCCCTCCCCACTCGCAGTTTCTCTGCTATCTCGCTTTGCTTCCCGGGGTCACCTCCCGAACAAACTACCTGCACCCAGGTCTTGTCCCCGGGTCTGCAGAGGAGAACCCAAGCTATGACGCTGGCTAGCAAAGGAGCCCCCACTCGAACCTGTTTGTACTGGACTCTGAGGATACAAAGGCAAGCGAGCCGAAGTCCCTGCTCTGGAGAGAAAAAGGAGGCAGCAGAAGCGAACATGCATGCCAGGACCAAGTCCCCGGAGCTGGGTCTCCCAGGGGGCCTGCAGATACCCTTCTTTCCTTTTCTTACCAGGGGATTCCACAAGAATGTGAGCACCCGTAGATGGAGTGGTTCTACCTGTCCCAGGAGGATGAGGAGGTGACTCTGGGATTTTTACTTACAAATGGTGCCATTTATCAGAAGAGTGAATTGAAGAGTAAGAGCGTCCAGTTTGAGGGGCAGAGTGGGGCAGTGAATCTTAGGGTCCACGGAGCTCAGAACAGGAGACTGTCTCCAGAGAAGTTTAGAATCTGCCCCAGCCCAACTGCGGAACGAGAGATTTGGTTATGGAAAATGACATGTTTTGGGGACAAAACATACGGCCCACCTAAAGGATTCTGAAGGCAGTTTTGCTGGCCCCGTTCATGTGTTAGAAAAAAATCACATGATGAAGTAGACCAGTAACCAAATTCTCTGTAGCAAGGCTGAAGAGGAGGAAAACACACTTGTCTTTTCAAGAGCAGGAACTGTGTGTTTTAATCGATGCACGCCCACGTTTCGTGAAACGAGCAAGAACCAGCCCAATTGTCTCGAGTCCTGGACACATTCCCTGAAGAAAAGACAGTGGCTTCTTCCGAGAGAACAAGTATACATACATGGGCCTTTGGAGGTCACACGGGTGAGTGCTTTGGGTTCAGAGGTAAGAAAGCTGGCGGTGAGCAAGGCAGGAGACACTCTGGGGTAGGAGATCTGGGAACCGCTGTCTGTCCCCCGACCACACGGTGTCTCCGCTCTGTGACACCCAGCCTGCGCCTCAATCTCCGGGCCTGTTCCATGGGGTGGCATTTGTCCTGCTCACCTTCCTGAGCCGTCCTGAGGACCAAACACGAGCTGTCGTCCCATAGAAGTTTAGAAGGCACCTACCGTGGGCAAGTCACTGCAGGGTCTGTGAAGACAAAAATGACCCAGTCTCCATGCCTGGTCAGCTTACAAGCCCTGTTGATGCGTGTGAACCTGCTTTATCCACTACAGCGGGGCCGCAAAACGTGAGATGTTCCCCAACGCCTACCTGCTTCATAGCACCGGTGCCATTCTCTGACCTGGGGCACCAAAGAGGGGTAGATGGAAAGGTAACTCAACTGTCCCAAGAGTTCTCTTTGCTATGACGGGGCCCAAAGTTTTCTAACACATTTTTCACCAATACTGCCCATTCATTTAACACATACATCCTGGAGTGATTTTTTAAATCAATCTCACTTAACACTGTGGAATGTAGAGGCACCAGAGAACCACAGACAGTCTCTGTGTCCTTGAGTAATGCCCATGATCTCCTTGCATCTCAGTTTTTTCATCCATAAAATGGAAATAATAGCAATAATGCAATAATAATCCACCTCAAAAGACAGAATGGATATAAAATTGTTGCTTAAACTAAAATGATCATGCAAGTGTGGGCTAATTTTACTCTCTGTGGTGTCTGTTTCATCTCAGCCTGAGGATCCTGAGGGCAAATCTAGCACCATGCGGCTGCAGGTGACATTTGCAGAGAACTTAATAATCATTGCCAAGAGTGATTCTTTCCCCGACATACTGTGGCATGCAGCTCCTCCCGGCCCTGGCTGGCGGAAATGGAAGCTGAAGCACAAACCCGGAGGTCACTGAAGCCACAGAGTTCATCAGTGGAGAGTTGGAGTTAGGAAACCTAAGGACTGATGTCCTGGTTAAGACACTTTGCCTGGGGCCACCCGGCTTCCTGCACAACCACGGACACCAGCAAAGGGGCACATGAACCATACCACCGGCTGTGAGTTTCTGCACTCACCCTAGAGACGGTTGAGGGTCACGAGACCTTCACGGGCTGTGACAACTTGGTTCTGAGTTTCAGACAAACTTCAGCTGAGTTCTGAAGCAACCTGGGGGAGACACAGCCCACGGAGCTAAGTGAAAAAAAAAAGGCAGCCACTCCGGGGAATTCGCTGCATGAAATGACTTTGTTTTGAAAGTTGCAGTGGCAAAATCATCCAAATTGTCAACACCTCTCCAACGCGCCCGGGTATTTGCTCTGCTCTCTGGTTGACTCGTTTGAGCTATGAAGCTTTCACCGAAGCTCTCTGAATTTCCTTCATCGGATCCCCTCTCCCCGTCACCTCCTTGATCTTCCTTCTCCGATGCAGTCGCTAATGATGCGTGCACGTGTCAGACGCGCACACGTGTTGAGCTGCAAACGACTCCGCGCCTGTTAATTTCACCCTGGGCGCGAGCTGGGATCCTCGCGTCGCGACAGATGCTTCCTCCCCGGGGCTTCGGCGCCCGTCGATCAGCTCTGTGGATGAGGAAGGAAAGGAAAGTTTCCTCCCCGACTGCCATTTGAATATAATTTATTGCATTCTGAAAGAAAAGTGGGGAGACGTAAACGCCCTGATGGGCAGTAACGCAAACGAATTGCGACGGATGACGCTTGTGATTGCGGTTTCAAAGGAGCACGCTTTTCAGTCGATAAGTGATTGCAGCGGGGAGGCGACACCTCCGCGGCTGTGCCAAACGGGCTCCTTCTAAATGGCCAACGTGGCTGCTGGAGTCCGTCGAGGAGTGAGATGAGTAATTATTATTGATTTAAAATAAGCGCACGGGGTTTTAGAGCAAGGACGTCATACACAGACTATGTGAATTGGAATGCAGCCTCCAACCTTGAGCGAGTTACTTAAGGTATCTGTGTGAGACGGGAGGTCTCGCTCCCCCTCACCTGGGAGAGGATTAAATAAGTTAATACATGGCATTGTTGGGGGGATTAAATGAGTTAATACACAGAAAGCGATCAGAACAGGGGCTGGCGTGTAGTCAGCACGACCCTGGTGTTCGCTCTGTTTGCTGGGACAAACGGTGAATTTTGTTCACTGCCGGGCCCTGAGCCTGTCTGTCCACGAGTTCCCTTCACTCTCGCCACCAGCTCCCACCCTGTGACGCCCCCACTGCCCTCGGATTTTAAAGGAGGGAACAGATGGAGAGCCATGCACTTGTCTTCCCAACCCAGTTGCATGTCTGACTTTGCTCTTATCCTTATTTAGTTTGTATATGTGATGTCTTCTGCTTATTTATTTGCATTTCTGATTACGTGCAGAAAAAAAATTCAAACACTGGAAAAATAAAGACTCCAGGCTCTTCGTAGTGGTTGTCTTTGGGTGATAGGCTGATCAGGGACTTGTTTTTTTTCCTTCTGTTTTTCTTATTTTTCTGATTTATCAAGCTAAAAACACAATGAGATTATTGGGCAGCACTGAGATTACCCAGCATGATTGCAATGAATGTATTTGAACCATGCCCATCTGTGAGACTTTCTCCTGAATCCCCCAACAGCTTGGGAGTGGCACAGGGAATGCCAGTGGTTCGGGCTGCCTTTTTCTAGAACTGTGAGACAGGAAGGACAGAGGGGTTGGCCTGATTTGTGAGAGAAGAGCTTTAAAGATGAGGCTCTGAGCTGGACAGTGGGGAAAGGGGAGCCGGGGGAGATCTGCTGGGGAAGAGGAGAGGCGGATGGAGGAGGGCTCAGCTAATATCAAAGGACAGAGACGACACACAAGGCCGCGGCCAAAACAAGGCAGCGGAAGACAGGAAGCATGGCAGGAAGGTAGGACTTTAAACTGGGAATCTCAGGTGGGGATTGGGATCGCTGCTCTATCCTTTGGCCCATATTTGCAGCCTCATTCTGGCCTTAGTCCATAACATTCTAGTGATTCTAAAGGTTGACACGGTGCGGTGGAAAGAACACTTTCAAATCACGTGGGCCCAAGCGGGGTGCAGGGCCCCACTGCTCGCCCGCTGTGTGATGGAGGCAACCTTTCTGTTCACCCGCTTGCAGCCTCTGTCTCCTTTTCTAAGGAGAAATCAGTATTAAAAGCATGTTGTTGGCTGGGCGTGGTGGCTCACGCCTGTCATCCTAGCACTCTGGGGAGGCCGAGGCGGGAGGATCGCTCCAGGTCAGGAGTTCGAAACCAGCCTGAGCAAGAGCGAGACCCCGTCTCTACTAAAAATAGAAAGAAATTAATTGGCCAACTAAAAATATATAGAAAAAATTAGCCAGGCATGGTGGCGCATGCCTGCAGTCCCAGCTACTCGGGAGGCTGAGGCAAAAGGATCACTTAAGCCCAGGAGTTTGAGGTTACTGTGAGCTAGGCTGACGCCACGGCACTCTAGCCTTGGCGACAGAGTGAGACTCTGCCTCAAAATAAATTAATTAATTAATTTTTAAAAAAGCATGTTGTAAAATTGAAATAAAGTGATGTATTAGGTATAGACATATAGACATATATTCAGATACATATTTGAAATATACACAGATATTTGGTATATACGAAACTTACATGCATACACATTGCTGTCTACCTACAACACATCTGTATTTACATACATCTGCAGACATCTATAGATACCCATAGCTAGATGGCAATTGGATGTCAAGTTTCTCCGCACGTGGCAGACACTCCGCAAGTGTTGCCCGCTCACACACACTCCTCACCACCCTCCTTTTTTCGCAGTTTAGAAAGTAAGAGCCAGCTGATTTAAATGATTATCCTCCACCAGTACTCACGCCTGAAGAATTGCTACTTTCAGAGCCTGGGAAGCGTCCTCCACCGGCTAGGAGACAGAATCCACAGTGTGAGGCCTCGGGCCGCGTGGTCTGCACCGCGCGGATGCTCACAGGCCTTTCATTCAGGGCGGGCAGCCGC